>CAKNYM010052879.1:174342-248676 GCA_932195095.1 Andricus curvator
CTTGACTAAAAAATTTGTTTTTGGTTTAGTAGAATTTTACCTTTTTTTGGTTAGAAATGCAACTGTCTGGTTAAAGATTAATCTGTTTCGGTTGAAAATTTATGACTTTTCTTGAAAATTTGTCTTTTTTGTTGCAAAATCAATTTTTTTTAAAATGCAACTGTTTGGTTGAAAATTAATCTTTTCAAGTTGAGGATTGAAGTATTTTGTTGAAAATTTGTTTTTGTTGGTTAAATCCAACTGTTTTTTTATTTTAAATTAATTTTTTTTCAAATATCAACTATTATGTTTTTTGTTGAAAATGTATTTTTTTTAGGTTAATTTTTTAAGAGAAAATTTAATTATTTTGTTGAAAATTGAACGGATTGATTGAAAATAACTTTTTTTTTTTAATTCATATTCTCGGGAAGAAAATTCAACTGTTTAGAAGATTCGTTTTTTTTTCGCCTTTTTTATACAAAATTAATCTTCTTGGATGAAAAATCAACTATTTGGTTAAAAATGTATGTATTTTTTGAAAATTCGTCTTTTCTCATAGGAAATTTATGTTCTTGGTTGAAAATTGAACTATTTGGTTGATAAATGTATGTACATATTTTGTTGAAAATTCATCTTTTTCTGGTAGAAAATTAATCTTCTGTGCTAGAAATTCATGTTTTTTGTTGAAAATTTAACTGTTTGGTGGAAAAATCATCTGTTTTGGTTGAGGATTCAAATATTTTGTTGGTTAAAATATCAACAATTAAAATTTGTGTTGAGACCTCATCTTTTTTTGTTGATAATTCGACTATTAGGTTGAAAAATGAACTACTCTATTACAAATTCATTTTATTGTTTTAAAATTTAACTTTTTTTTGTTTGAAAAATTGGTTTTTAGTTGGTTGAAAATTAATTTTTTAACTGAAAATTGAACTATTCCATTTTTGGTTGAAAACTGATTTTTTGTAGTTGGAAATTAAACTCTTAGGTTGAAAATGTATGTATTTTGTTGTAAATTTGTCTTTTTTAATAGAAAATTCATCATCTTGATTCAAACTCAAACTACTCAGTGTATTCACTGTGATTTTTTTCGAAATAGTATCAAAATGGTGGAATCGCTGAAAAAAGTGTTAAATAGTCTCAATAGTGTGATGAATCCGAGGCCTGATAGGGGGGTTTTCGAACCTGAAAAAGTCAAACTGATAAGATTCCGGAGGAATTAACTTGAAAGTTAAAGTAGTATAAGAGATATAGGTGTTTGACATTTAATTTCTGATTACGTCCATTATTTTCAATTTTTAAGCACGACCTTCTTTGTCGCAATTCCCCTCGTTATTCCCTTTCAACTTCATTTGAACAACTGAATTTATTTGATTAATAAATACAGTCCTTTTCAGAAACTCTTATTATTTTTAAGAGAATCGCAGTTAATGAGGTCTTTAAATTGTTTTCTCCCTCTGCAGAAAATTATGACTCGTTATCATACAGTGCTTCGTTTATGCTTATGGAAAGCCTGCTGCTGCCATACCATATTGGCTCCTCGCAATCGTAGATTTTAAACGCGTTGATTTCCTTTTTCCGTCTGGAGACTGTTTCCAATAAATATAAAGTCTTGATGAGTTTTGCCTCGCTACCAGAAACTCGGAAAGCACCTTTGCAAAATTTACGTACATGGGCTGCTAAATAAGTAGTGACTGCATTTTTTTAATGTGGTAGAAAGTCCTGCAGGATGGTATGCTTACTTATCGATCGGCTGATCTTTAAGTATTAAAAGAATCACTCGACAGTGCTGGCAATGGCGATTAATTATTATGAAGAATCACCTAGGTGCTACGTAATCACTTCTCTCTTGTCGTTATGCCCAGGATGGTGATTATTAATATTATTCTAAGACTGTGATTAGCGAGCGTGAAATGGTAGGCTTTGATGCTGGTACGACTTTTCTTTTATAAAACATAGTACTATCTTATGTAATTTTTACTAATATTCTCAACCACGTCTTATAAAATCCGTTTAAGTTACTTACTACCCGAGACACCCGAATAACCAATACATAAATAGAAGTTATTAAAATGGGAATAAAGAAAATTAAAACAATATCGAGCATGCAACAAGGGAACTATAGAAACTCCTCGAAAATAAAACCGTATAAAAAACAAAAATTATGGTGTTTGAAGGAAAGGGTGAAAAAACAATATGCAACATTGTCTTAGATGATGAGAGGATAGAACAAGTTGATAAGTAGGTGTTATCTTGGTAGTTTATTTACTACTGACCAAAAGATCGATGGAGAGATAGATAGGCGCATAAGCGAGGGTAGGAAGGTTATCGGCCGTGTATGAGCCATTACCGGAAATAAAAATATAAGCAATAAAGCTAAAATGGCAATATATAATTCTGTACTTGCATCCACTGTGCTGTATGGTAGCGAGACCTGGACCTACCAAGAAAAGGATAAGAGTAACATTAACGCGGTTAGCATGATATTCATGTGCAATGTCTGCGGTAAAACGCTAATGGACAAAATCAGTAATGAAAGGATTCTTAAAGAATGTGGTGTAGAGGAAACACTGTTTGATAAGTATAAAACAAATTTGTTGAGATGGTTTGGGCATGTTGAGAAAATTTACAATTTTTTTAATTACTAGCACAAATCTCGAATTACTTAACATTGGTTACGCATTTTTCTAAATTTATCGATAAGCTAAACGTGACCTGAAATAACCAAACAATTTTAAAGAACGATTGCGTTTATAATAAACGCTCATTAAATATAATATAAAACGAGATTTTACAATAGTATTAAATCTTTTATCATATCACTGAAGTTTATATTTTTTTAAACAATTTTGAAGAACAAAACCGTTTACTGTTGAATGATTTTGTGGGTGATAGTGATTTCAAAAACGATGAGAAAACTTTTGTTTTTTTGGATATTTTTTTAAATACCCTAAAATCTTTTAAATTTTCTTAAATTTTTGGAAATACCTTATAATTCTTGAACATTTTATTGAAATATGATAAAGTCCGGTGTAGTTACATACATGAAATTTGATAGTATTCGTTAACAATTTTTTAATCTCTTGAAGCTTCCTTGGAATCTTTTTGAATCAGTGTATTATAAAATATTATAAGGTTATCTTCAAATCTGTTGAAATTTCCTGAAATAATTCAAAATATCCTAAAATCTTTCAAATTCTTTAAAATCTTTCAAATTTTTGAAAATATTTCGAAATTTTTTGAAATATTTGAATTCCCATGAAATCCTTCGAGATCCTGGGAAATTCATTAAAACACCTTTTTGAGAGCATTCAAAATCCCTTCAAATTATTAAAATTTATGTAAATCTTATAAAATCCATTGAGTATCCCTTGAAAGCTCTTAAAATGTCCTAAAACCTTATATACAGGTCCAATAAAATCCTTCCAAATTCTTGAAATCCTTGGAAATTCCTTGAAAATTTTTAACTTTTTTAAACCCTTGAATTTTTCTTAAGCTTTTGAAAATTCTGTGGTTCTTTTTAAAATAATCTAGAATCTCTGATATCCTTCAAAGTCTCTTCACATTCTTGAAATTCCTTGAAATCTTTTAAAATATCCTAAACTCTTTCAAATTATGTAAAATCTTTCAAATTTTTTAAAATATTTCGAAATTCTTTGAAATATTTGAAGTCCCATGAAATCCTTTGAGATCCTGGAAAATTGATTAAAACAGTTTTTTGAGAGCATTTAAAATCTCTTAAAATTACTGAAATTTTTGTAAACCTTATAAAATCCATTGAATACCCCTTGAAAGCTTTTAATATATCCTAAAACCTTATATATAGGTCCAATAAAATCCTTCCAAATTCTTGAAATCCTTGGAAATTCTTTAAAAAATTTTAATTTTTGAAAATCTGTTGAAATTTTTGAAACCTCCTGCAAATTTTATGGAATGTTTTATAATACTCTAGAATCTTTAAAATTCTTTTAAATCTTTTCATATCTCTTGAAATTCTTAAAATTCCTTGGAATATTGGAAAATCTATTCGAATCGTTGAAATTTTTACAAATCCCTTACTTTCTTGTAAATAAATTCTTTGAAATTTCATTAAAATATTACAAAATCCCTTGCAATCAAGTAAAATTACCAGAAATCTTATGAGAGCTTCTAGAATTACTGAAATCCTCGGCAATCTGATAGAATCCCGTAAAATCCGTTGAAATTCCTTAAAAATCCTTTGAAGTATTTGCGAATTTTCTGAAAATTCTCAGAATCTTTTCAAAGATCTAAAAACTTTTAAATTCTTTAAAATCTTAAAAAAAATTATATCTGTGGAAATACCTTGAAATATTTAAACATCTCTTAAAATCTTTGAAATTCTTTAAAATCCCTCAATTCTTGTCAATAAAGTATCTCTAATTTGATTGAAATATTATGAAATCCCGTGAAATTACATAAAATCTGATGATAATAATTCTTAAAACTCCTTGAAATATTTAAAGTTTTATGAAACCCTTTGAGGCCCTGGAAAATTCATTAAACTACCTTATTAAGAGCCTCACAGAAAAAACAGAAGTGAATTTTTGTTGCGGATAATTTTCAAGTAGATAAAGTTGAATTTTTTCGCATCGAAACAAAACAGGATTAAAAAGGGTTGACATGGTAGCCATTTCCCATATGGTGGTTAAATCTTAACACGTGAAGTTAATTTTTGCTCCAGGTAAAGATTACTTTGAAATCGCTGTAAAGATTACATTTCGTTTTTTCTGTGCTCTACAAACTTTAAAAATTACTGAAATCTTTCAAAATCCTGTGAAATCCGTTCAAATTCCTTAAAAATCCTTTTAAATATTTGTAAGTCTTGAAAATCCATTGGAATCTTTTCAAATATCTTAGTTTAATCCGATATATTAAAGAAATATTGAATGATCGTGCGGGTGGTAGTAAATTCAGAAATTGTGAAGAAACTTTGTTTTTATGGATATTTTTTCCAGAATGATGGGAAAAAATCAAAGTTCTAATCTAATTATGCTGATATGAAGTCTTTATAAAATGATTACAATCTTTTGTTGTAAAATTGCTAAACTTTAACGTTATATACTATAATTTTTGATACATGGATTTCCTATGAGGTGGGTTTGTTAACAATATTACGTGACAGTATCGATTTACCCCCCGCCATGTAACAGAACGTAATATTTTGATGACCCCCCCTCCCCAACCCTTAAAAAAGCTGTTACGTAATGTATGGTCTCTTACAAGACTTAATATCTTCCCGGCTTGTATCAAGTTATCATTACTAGACGTGATTACTTCTAATACTTTTAAATTTCAATTAAGTTTTCTGTGCCATCAATCATCAATTAGTTTGCATTTCTTTTACAGAAACAGGAGGACCCCGTTTCGCCGGCGTCCTCTCTGAGCAATCAAAATCAAAATGACAACGAGCAGGTACTGCTCGCCACAATGCAACCAGTGAATGTTCTTGACCTTCACGACCCACCAGGACATCCACTACATCTCAAATACCACCATCATCACCATCGTCATCACCACCACCATCATCACCATCCTCAACACATCCAGCAGGATGACGATCATTCTCGTGATGACCAGGACGACCGCGTCACGCCCGAATCAGTTGGTAGCAATCAGAACCTAACAGTTGGTGAACACAAAATGATAGATCTTATCTACAATGATGGCCAAAAGACAGTTATGTACACTCACGATAAAGAGATCATCTACGAGAATGAAGCAGATCGGGTCCAGGTTGTTGAATATCCACCACCACCTCCTTCACCACCTTCCCCGTCGCCACCAACATCAAGAGGTGGATTGGTGCCTATAAATTGTGCCACGCCAAGACAAGCAACTGCCCTGCATTTACATCATTATCCGCAGTTGCAATTGCAACATGAAGATGACCTGCCCAGAGGGGTTTCGGGCGGATCGAATGTTTCCAACTGTTCAGCTGCAACTACCACAACCACTGTTTTGGTCCTTTCGGAACTTGTGTCTGCTGATCCAGGGGCAAATGGACAACAACTCACGCTTACTGCTGCTTCTCTTCGTGCTGGGTAAGTCCCGTTTTTCATATTTTATGATGAATGTCAATTTTAGAGTCAGGCCTCGGATCGATTAGAAGGCTTAACAAGGTCGTATTAGTCTATAATTTATAAAAAAACTTTCACGCCACAGCAACGTTGGGAATCGAACCCAGATCTCTAAATTGTCAGTTGATCACTCTGGCCTCCGTCTGCGTAGTTTAGCGGTAAAAGCAGTCAATTGACAATTTTGAGACCTGGGTTCGATTCCCAGCCTAGCCGCAAAGTGAAATTTTTTTTCAGATTATTATGGGATTTTACACCTTATGAAAGACTCGGATCTAGGTCAAAACATATTGGCAATCATTTTATGAAATTGATACCAAAAACCCGGAAAAGGCCTAAAACCAATTGATTAAAATTGTCGGAGAGACAAAGAACATCAAAATAAAGCGTTTTCCACATTTTATTACCTTTTGTTTGTTTGTTTTTTATGGTATCGGAGAGATCTTGTAATTCACGTTAAATCGTTTAGCGCCACAGGGCTCGGCTCTGGTATGGCTCGTAAAAGCCCGGCGGTTATTACCGCGTCGCCTCGTTCGCTTGGTACTCATACCGATGCGTGTGTAGTGCTGCATACAGCACTTAACCAAGAACCGAACCCCATTCATGCGTTCGTGCAGGATCTGACATTTCTCTTCCAGCATTTTCCTCTCCTGACCTTTGCCGAGGCGCACTTGACTTGTACCCTACCTTACCTGCTAATCGACACCGACCTCGATATCGTCGCGAAAAATTCTATAAAAATTATCCAGAGAAAACCGGCACGATGCTGTTTATAATGACGATAGTCAACTCGGGAATAATAATAATCGATCAGGGGTTACGGGCACGGAAATGATCTCTCTAATTCTCCAGGAAATCATTTTTATCCCAAAAGAGATGCTGGCCCTGATTCAAGTAGATGATAAGTCACTTTTCAAATTGAGTTATTTAGTATTGCATTCTTGCAATTCAGGGCGAAGATACCGGTTTTCGGATTAAATTACTCAATGCTCAATTTTCAGTTTTTTTTATTACGTTTTGGGGCCATCCATATACCACGCGGACAGTTTAGGGGGATGGGGGACAAAAGTCTACATGGACTAGGGTGGTCCAAATTTTTTTTTTTTTTTTCAATTTTCATGCATCTCGACCTCAAATTTGTTCGAATTAATAAAAAAATGCGTTTAAAAAAAAATGATGTTTAAAGGTTCCGCAAGCCCCATGAATTCAACCATTATTTCCCGTAGCAAAAAAGACGTTTTTGGACATTTTATTCAGAATCATCACTATTAGGTTATTCGAGCTAAAACTCAACATTTTGTATCACAATTATCTATAGAATATAAATGAATAATTAGTTTTCAAATATGACCCCCATAAGTCTGTTCTGTAGGGTCCCCAAAAAAACCCATATGTGAAAAATGGAGTTTTGCGAGTTTTTGGCTCTAATTATGATTTTTTTCGTGGTTTTTTTAAACACGAATTGTTTTTAGTACATGAAATACTACTTTTTACTGATAATTAGATGTTTACATAAATGGTTTAAACAATTTCTTATTGTCTTTAGCAAATTTTCTCTTAGAATGAAGTTAGAAAGTTGCGGTTTTTTCCTAATTTGTCAACTTATTTTCAACTTTTCAGTTAGATCGAGGTAATAATCAATTAAACTTAACAGAAATAATTATTTAAACAATTTATTCTTTGTGGATGATTCAAAACCAATCTATTTAGATTATTACATTTTCACAAATAGGAAAAAGAAACAATCAAAAAATTTTATAAATTTCTAAAATTGCTAATATTTAGTGCATTCTTCTTACAAAATTTTTAAATAAAAAGATTTCTTTTAAAAAAGTTGAGGTAAAAATTATTGAGACTCTATTAAAAGAAATCAGAAAATATGCATAAACAAACCCTGCAGATCGGAAACGAATAATTTGTTTAGTGTCTCTATTTAAAAATTTTTAAATTAAGATCGATCAGAATTCTATTTTATGTTTTTTCATGCTCATTTTGCATAAAATTATTATTCATGATAAAATAGAATTCTGATCGATCTTAATTTAAAAATGTATTCTTATTTAAAATGATATTCACTTAGAATAATGCTAGGAAGTTGCAGTTTTTCTAGAATTTTTCACTTTTGGTTCACTTTTAAATCATTTATTGAAGTTAACATACATAATTGTTTAAGCAATTTGTTATTATTTTTAATGAAATTCTCTTTGAATAATTTTAGAAAGTTGCGGTTTTTTCTAAAATTTTCCTCTGTTTGTCTACTTTTTACACAGAGTGTGATAATAATGATTGAAATTTAACTTGATTTAATTGTTTAAACAAAGTATTATTGTTTATAACTATTGTCTCCCATCGTAATGCTAGATAGTTGTGGTTTTTTTCCTGAGATTTTCCATTTTTTGCCAACTGTTCACTTAGAACGAGGTAATAATTAATGCAATTTAACAAGTAGAATTATAAAAACAAATAATTTTTATTCATAAATATGTTCTTCTGTAGTAATGCTAGATAGTTGCGGGTTTTATTGAAATTTTTAGCTTTTCTTTGACTTTTTAGTTAGGAACAAATAATAAATATGAATATTATATACCATTAAGCCATTTCCCTTTCAGGGTAGGCGTGACACTACCCGATTCGGGTAGTGTTTCTAGGTGGATAGTTTTCTTGTAGTTATAAATAACTACAAGTTTGGGCCAACAGCCATATCACGCTGAAAAAAACAGTTCTCGTCAGATCACTGAAGTTAAGCAGCGTTGGGCGCGGTTAGCACTTGGACGGGTGACCATTCGAGAAAACTGAGTGCTGTTGGCACATCGTGGGTGTGGTGAACCCACACTTGTAGTTATTTACTACAAGTTATCAACTTAGAAACACTACCCGAATCGGGTAGTGTCACGCCTACCCCGAAAGGGAAATGGCTTAATGGTATACACCCATAATATGCCAACAGCACGCAATATTCTCGAATGGTCACCCATCCAAGTACTAACCGCGCCCAACGCTGCTTAACCTCAGTGATCTGACGAGAACTGGTTTTTTCAGCGTGGCATGGCATTTAAACAAAAAGACTCTCAGTAACTACTTCATGGAAAATGTACATTTATATTATGATCCATATAGAGAATTTGAATAATATTTCAAATATCTGTTTTATTTCAGAAAAATGAATTCGCAAAAAAGAAAGCTTGTATAAAAAATGATACTCTCTGTTGTTTATTTATTATTTGTTCATAACTAAAAAGCCAAAGTAAAGTTGAAAGTCTCAGAAAAAAACAGCAACTTTCTAGCAATTATCTAAGAGAAGATAGTTATAAGCAGTAATAATATGTTCAAACAATTATGTTTGTTAAATTGCATTAATTTTTACCTCGCTATAAGTGAAAAGTGGACACAAATTTGAATATTTCAGAAAAAACCGCAATTTTCTAGCGTTATTCAAAGATAATATCATTTAAAATATAATAATAAATTATATACACATTATTTTGGTTAAGTTGAAGTAATTACCTCACTTTAATGAAAAAGTGAACAAAAAGTGGAAAATTTTAGAAAAAACTGAAACTTTATAATATTATTCTAAAAGAATATTATTAAAAATAATAACTTTTTTAAACAATTATTTCTGTTGAATTTAATTGATTATTGCTTCGATCTAACTGAGAAGTTTAAAATGAGTTTAAAATTTCGGAAAAATCGCTACTTTCTAACTCTATTCTAAGAAAAAATGGCTACAAACAATAATAAATTATTTAACAAATTTGTCGAATAAGTGGAAAGTAGTATTTTATGTATTAGAAACTATTTGTATTGAAAAAAAAACGCAAAAAATCATAATTAGGGCCAGAAACTAGCAAAATTCAATTTTTCATTTTATGAGGTTTTTTGGAACCCTATAAAACAGACAATATAGAGGTTGATATTCAAAAACTAATGATTCATTTGTATTTTATAGCTAATTGTGAAGAGAAATTTTGAATTTCAACTCGATTCACCTAATATTGACAATTCTGAATAAAATGTACAAAAACGTATTTTTTTATAAGAAATACGTGTATAACTTCATATGGGGCTTGTGGAACCTCCATATATTTTTATTCAAAAAAAAATTCTTTTTTTGTGTATTCGAACAAATTTTAGGGGCAATATGCATGAAAATTCGAAACAAAAATTCTATGCATTTTTGGACCACCTTAACGTGGACTTGGGTTCTCCTGAATCTCCGAATTACTTTTCAGAGAAATATGAAAAACTAAAAAAATGTTCACTTTTTTTTGTTTAGACTTCCTACTTTGTACCAGGAAGCTTATGTTCTTAAGAAAAACCAAATTTTCGGCCAATTTACAGCTCTTTTTGGACTGGTAGCTTTTTAATTGCAAGAATACCCATATTTTCATAAAATATAAAATAAATAATAAATAACAGAGAATACAGAGGGAGGGGGGGGGGGGGGGGGTCAAAAAATAGCAAAAAAATTTTCTACGTGGTATATGGACGGCCCCTTTGTTAGATTTGTTGTGTCTTTTGTGATTGGATAAACAACCAATATATATGTAGATAAAAGTTCATTTTTTCCACTAAATCAAAATATAATTAATTTCCCAAAAAGGACTTGGACCGTCTATGACTATTTTTTTAAGCAGAATTAAATGTGTACTAAGAGGAATCAGAAAACCAAAAGGACTAATTTGAAATTGATCGGTGTTCTTTCATAGTGGAAACTAGTTAAATTAACAGCGGTATTCCTGATTTCAAGTTTTAGATCTTAATAATGTTTATTGGTCTATGATTTATGAGTTCAATTAACTGTAATTTATTTTTAAAACTATTTTAATTTAGTTCAAATAAAAAAATATATAAAAATGAAAATGATTTGCTATGAATGTATGTTCAATTAAATATTATTGATGTATTTCCGTCTACAAGAAGATGAGATAACTGGATGGTTCTGGTCGAGGTTCTGGTTATTGATTTGGCTGATTAGAGTTAAAGAAAAGAGGACTAAATTATTATGGTTTTAATGACCATTTGATAAATTCAAATAGCTAAATGACTAGCTTAGTCTGACTTAACTGCATAATTCTCTGATTAATGTTATCATCAATCTTGATTCTGGATATTGAATCCCTTAATTTCTAATACACGTCTTTAAGATCTAAGAAAGTAATACTTTCTATAACCGCCAATCTCTAATTTTATAAATGAAGGATTTCCTTAAAATAAATATTTTCGAATATTTCCTAAAAAAACTCAAATGTGACAGGAGTTTATATTATAGACTAGACAAATCAATTATTTATACAAAAAATATTAAAAGATTAGAAAGATCTTAAAATGTTGTCAATGTATTCTTGTGTATTATCATGAATTGTGCAAAATTCTCTAAAATAGTTTATTCAAAGTAACTTGCTTAAAAGTATACTGCATTCATTTTTTTGAACAAGAATTTGAAAGAATAAATTGAATCTTCAAAACAATTGTCTGCCGACTCTAATTTTGAGATCTTGCACAATTCAAACCTTGGAGTTTCGAAAATTTTCAAAGAGATATATTTCAAATTTACGCTTTACAGTGAAAACCATTGAATTATGTGAAATAACCTTTCAAAATGTATAGTTTATGGTAATTATTTGAAGACTTTCGATTCGATGAACCTCAGCCTTCAATTTTCTAAGGGAATTAAAATTCTGAAACTGTTCAATTTAAGTTATTTATTAATGTGAAAATATCGAACATTCATTCCTCACTAATTCATTGACAAGATTCAAAACTTAAGGTAATTGAATTAAAAAATTTAATTAAAGATCTTTATATGTTTCCAAATTTCAAAATTTGTGCATTCAAATTCTAAGTATGTCAAATTTTAGAGATTCAAATTTGCAAAGTTTGAATTGAATAGATTCAGAGTACGTCTGTCGAATCCCAAATATTTCTACTGCAATTAAAAGTAAAGATTTTTGTTATAAAGTTTGAGCAAAAATTAATTTTAAATTATATCTATAACAAAAATTTTAAATAGGAAGAGCTCAATAAATTGATCATGTAAAGCTTTTAAAACAGGGGAAAAGAAATTTAGTAAAATTTTAATTTAAAATTCCCACATTGGGAGATCTTCACAAATTAATTCCTCAATTTGTTATAGAGTTTTAGAAAAAAAATGTATAAAATAAATTTAAAACATACCAAAATATATTAAGGGCAGTGTTTAATGTCTATGTGTACCGAAAAAAGCCGGCTATTTGTACCGAAATTTCGGTACAAATTAATATAATAATTCATACAATAATAATTTAATACAGCGACGGCCTGTATTGAAAATGTTAATTACTTTTCAAGTGTTTGATAATTGCACAAAACAGTGATTTACACCTATTAAAATTTGGAAAAAAACTCAATTAAAGTTTTTAATGCTATTATAAAATAATGATTTAAAAAGTAGGTGCCCCACCTGAAGTTCAAGTTTTTTCTGTATCTAATTAAGTTTTTAAGCAATGTTATTTCAATTTCACTACTTAACAGTAGACAATCTTACGGAAACTTTAGTCAAAATATTCCCTATAATTTTTCAGTCTAGCGATCAGGCAATTTGAAATTTCCAGTTTTTTCCCCCTTCCCAGTTTTTCTCCCGACCAATTTAAAGCAGTCTTTCTGTAATTTGTAGTTCATATCGGTAAGCAAAAAATTATTTCTTCACACGTGCAAAACTTATTCTCAATCATAGACTAAAGTGATAAATATTAATCGAAACTAAATTTCCGATCATAAGTATGACACCACCTGTTTATCGATGATTGCTTAAGTTCTTTTAATGTTAATTATATAACGTTCAGTTAATGTTTTTTAATTCTTGAATAGATTGATAGCTATCGAAATTATTCATAAAATGAGCCAGTATAAAGTTATTTTGTCAAAGAATTTATCTTAATTTTGAGAAAACATTTGAATTTACACTATTTTTACAATATCTTCCGAAATAAATGACAAACTCTCTTCATCCTGGCTTTTTTTATAAAGAATTTTGATAGCTGTTAGCCTATTTAAGAGAAACAAATTTAATTCTCATATAATTAACACTAAAAGAACTTAAGCCATTATCAAAAAACTTTGATGGTATCATCTACGATACGTGAAGCCATCAGATTATCTTCTATCTAAATCTTGACTGAACAATACAAATGAGATAAAGTAGAAAAAAGTTGATTTCACGATAGAAGAAAAAAATTAGAATCATACTGACTAATTTTACTATTTTTGAATGAAATTTGGTTAACTTTGTACCAAATCATACTCCTTCACTTCTTGTCAGCATTTTGAGTTAACCTCCTTTTTGATGATTAAGTTCTCTTAATTTTAATTATGTCAGCTAAAAAATGTTCTTGTGCAGGATGGAGCCAATTTGTCTATTTTTCAACCGGATATTGTAAAAATAGTGTAAATAATTGTAATGTTCTAAGGCTCAGTTTAAAAATATTTTTCCATAAAATCACAACAGCTTATGAGCAAACATCTAAAAAAATTCCACTGTGCAAGAACTTACAGTTGTATCAAAATACTTGGGAAAATTTGAAAAAATCTTATCTGTAGGCAAATCAGAATAAAAATTAAATAAACATATTCTTTGCGGGACTTTTATAGAAACTTCATGATTATATATTTCATATATTTACAAAAATATTGTTTTTGCCGCAATGAATGGTAAAATTTTTTCAACTTTTTCAAGTTCTTGCACTGTGATAGGAATTTTTTTCGATTAATGCTCGTAAGCTGTTGCGATACTGTGAAAAAATAGCTTTGAAATGAGCCTCAGAACATTACAAAATATTGATGATTTCGGATATTACCTAAAATTTCAGAAAACATTGAAATTTACATTATTTTTGCAATATCTACTTAAGGATGTACACTACGTACAATCAATATCAAAAGCCGCCAATCTTAAAAATGTTTTATAAAATCGACAACAATATATCTATTATTAATTTTTGCAAATCTTGACGAAGGCTTCTAAGCTCAATTCAGAAAAAAATAATTGAGGTTGAAATTGTTTATTTAACAGTAGTTATTTAGAATTTTAATTGTTGCTTTCTCTTTAGGGAAAAGTTACAATTCTTATTTAATCCTAATGATCAAGGTCTCATTTTATTTTTTGAAGGATTCTCGACAATTCTTTTTAAGCGGTGTTTATTAAAATGTACACTATTATTATTTATAACAATAATAACTGTATGATTCCTAAATTAGTAACTCCTAATAACTTCTGTTAAATAAACAATTTTAACCTCAATTATTTTTTTCTAAAGTTCGCTCAGAAGCCTTCGTAAATATTTGCAAAAATTAATAAGAGATCTATTGCTGTCGATTTTATAAATCATTTTAATTATTCGCCACTTTTGAGATTGATTGTACATAGTGTACATCCTTAAAAAATAGACAAATTGGTTTCATCTTGCGCTCATTTCATACATAATTTTGAGAACATTCAAACATTCAAAGAGAAAATTTTTTGCGCATGATTAAAATCAAGATAACTTAATCAATCATCAAAAAAGAGGTGAACTGAAAATTCTGACTGGTAGTTTATATGAAATTTCATTTCTTGTGCACTATATGTTGCATTTTTTTCTTCATTAATAACATGATTAATAAATTCAAACGTTATTAATAAATTCAACCTTATTAATATTGCTCTACATAAAATTCTTTCCTTGCACAAGTTTCTCTGTAATTTGCCGTCTTGCTTTCTCTTCCTTATCTCATTTCTCTCATTATTTTTTCGGGGCATAAAAGGGCGTTTTTAGTTTGTTTCGGCTATATCTCGCACGATCGATAAGACAAGATCGATAATTACCGAACGATTCGAGAGTGGCGTTGCAATTTCGAGGACCCTATAAGATACCACACACATAGAGACAAATTTCCACATGCATATTTCATACACACAAATGACCATATCTTCAGTCAGCGATTAACAATTATTACACTCACACAATCTCGGGCGTGCTCAGGCTGCGTGTAATAGCGAGAGCGGTGCGGCGCGGGTAAGTCACGTTGCCGCGATAGAATTTATTATTGCGCTGCATTCGTACTTGCATGCGTACACGGATACCAACCCACCGCGATATATCTATATAAATATTGCAAACCAATAACCATTAACTACTCAGCGCGCCACCTTGCTCTTTGCAATAAATAAAAATCAGCAGCAATTAATCGGCTATAATATATGCACACTGGGACCTTGAAGCCTCGAAAACAACTACAAGTTATATGTATATATTGTATTTATATAGATGTAAGCATGCATGTATATATTACATGTATCTATATATATATGATCACAAATGAGTTTCCCCTCGCAAGAATGACGATGACGATGGTCATTATTATTCCTTTATTATTCCTATTATTGCGCTAGGGTATGTGTGCGTGTGTAAGAAAAGAAAATCGATAAAGCTGCACACATGGACAGTTTGATTGGGAGGGAAATACATATATTTTTTCTTAAATAAAGCACTCTCTGCAATGTCGCCTTCAGAGGCTGGAGAAAGGCAGAAACGGCGGCAGAGAGAAGCGCGATCTTCGAAAATTCGCCTTCCCTTTCACTTCGCCGACCGTCGATACAGATGTATGTAATTCTACTGGGTGGTCAAAAAAATATGCCGTTATGGCATACTACTGGCCTGTCACTAAGCCATAAGTGTGAACGATACTAGGCCAGTACGTCACACTTTAGTGAGCCAGTACTGGCCCAGTACCGTTCACAATACTATCTTAGTACCAGGCCAGTACCATTACTTGTCTGGTCCCGTGCCAGTTGTTGGTCAGTAGTGTGCCAGTACAAAGGATAGTTATCATTAGGGATTTTAACAGTACCGGGCCAGTAGTAAATTTCCCCTGGGTAATGAACTAGTAGACCATTTCATTCAAAATAAAACTAATTATCATTCATGATAAACCGGTCATTACGGTTCATTTTGAACTATATTAGATATCAATTTTTAACTTTTCGAAATTGAAAATAGTTCTATGTTGCATGCAGCGAAATTAAAATTAAGCTTCTTTACCCGAGCCACTTTTGCTAAGGTATCAGAAGCTGATATGTTCATCAACCAATCAAGAGCGTCGGTTATAAATAGAACGTTTCTGATTGGGTGCCGAGCATGTCATACGGATCCGTTGAAACGACTTCAACCCACAGATGCGAATACCAAGAATGTTTTCTTGATTTTGTATCTGGGATGTCTCACTTACAACTATTTCTCGATAAAAAACAAAATCTCAGCTGGAGCCATTTTAAAAAAAATCCATTTTTAATGTAAAAAAATCGAAATACCGTCAAGCGGGGTAATTGAGGATATGTGGGGTAAATTAGGGCACCATTAAATTTCTCAAATTAATAGAATAAATTACTCAAAACTGTTCCAAGAACCTGGAATCAGTTCAAGCCTTAACTGGTTCTAGATTCTGATTCAAACCACCCTTAAATAATTTAAACTATCAATTTAGGAATGTCCGAATTTACCCCACATATCCGAAATTACCCCGTTTGACGGTATCTAAGTTTTTTTTCAAAAACTAAGCGACATATGAAAAGAAGTTAATAGAACAAAATTCTTCCTTGAAAAACTTTATTTTTCGATTTTACTATAAATTTATTTATATTTTTTTATTTCTTGTTCTTGATATCATTATTTTAGGTGGAAAAGCTAGAAATGTATTCATACCCACGTGATTTTTAGCACAAAAAACTTGTTATTATAAGCTGATAACATTTTGAAAATAAAAATATATCTCCAGACAATTAGAATAATAATATTGATCTGTTCTAATTTAATCTCGAAATAAAAGGAATCTAGTTTTTCATGAAAACGAAGTGAGAATAAAAATGACGAAGAGTCTTTTTGTAGAATTTTTTTCCAAGACAAATTTTGCTCTCTCAACTTTTTTTCATATCTCGCTTTATATATATATATATATATATATATATATATACCATTAAACCATTTCCCTTTCAGGGTAGGCGTGACACTACCCGATTCGGGTAGTGTTTCTAGGTTTTTCTTGTAGTTATAAATAACTACAAGTGTGGGCTCACCACACCCACGATGTGCCAACAGCACTCATGTCAGTATTCTTGAATGGTCACCCATCCAAGTACTAACCGCGTCCAACGCTGGTTAACTTCAGTGATCTGACGAGAACTGGGGTTTTCAGCGTGGTATGGCCGCTTTGGTTTCGAAATATTTGGTTATTTAGATTTTTTAAAGGTAAACATGGATTTTTTTTCGAAAATGGCTTTGACGAAGATTTTTTTGATCAGAAAATAGTTGTAAGAGAACCCAGACACAAAATCAAGAGAAAACATGCGCATTAAAAATTAAAAATTTTGCATTCATTTTCTGATCCAAAACAGTAAAAATTAAACTAATTAAATCAATTATATAAGGATTTTAACTGATAAATCAGTTTTTTTTATTAATTTCATTGATTGAAATAGTAAAATACATATTGTAAAAGTTTGACCTAAACTAAAAAAGAAAAACCAACATTTTTTCTATTGTATCGATAACACTCTTAACAGGTGAAAATGCTCTTAAATGAGGAGCATGAGGTGATTTTTTAAGAAAATAGGAGAATAAAGTCTTTAAAGTAAAATGAATGTGGGTACTATAATATTATATTAAAATAAATTAAAAACGCTCTAAATTCCTAAGATTTTAGGTAAAAATATTGAATTGTCAATAAGTGATATAAATTTTTAACCAAATGGTTGAATTTTCAACCAAAAAGATGGATTTTTAAATCAAATTCTGAATCTTCAACCAAAGAGATGAATCTTCAACTGAAATGATGAATTGTCAAGAAAAAATTAATTTGTAACAAAATATCAACAACAGCAGAGTCAACATTAAACCAATTAGTTGAATTTTTAAACAAAAAAAATGAATTTTCAGCCAAAAATATAATAGTTACATTTTTAGTTAAAAATTTTATTCCTATAAAAAGAAATAATTTTCAGCAAAATATATACATTTTTAACCAAAGACCAAAGGAGGTACATTTTCAAACCAACCCGAAAATATGAATTTACAACAAAAAAGTTAATTTTTAACCAAATTGTTGAATTTTATACCAAAAAGTATGGCTGTTTTTTACAAAATTGTTAAATTTTCAAGCCAAAAATACGAATTTTCTTCATAATACATGAATTTCCAACTAAAAAATATCAATATTCAACCAAAAATGGAATACAGTTACAATTACAATTAAAAAGTTCATTTAAAATTTAAAAAAAGAATTGTCAACAAAATAGGTAAATTTTTCACCAAATAGTTAAATTTCTAATTGAAAAGGATCACTTTTTATTCAAATAGTTGTATTTTCAACTGAAAAAATATAAATTGTCAACAAAAAATGGAATAGCTAAATTTGCAGTTAAAAAAAGGATTTTCAACCAAACAAATGAATTTTCAACAAAATAGTTATATTTTTAACCAAAGTGATAAAGTTTAAAATAAATTGATTAATCTCTGATTAAAGTAGGTAAATTTTAAACCAAAAAGATTAACTTTTACCCAGGAAGATTAATTTTCTAACAAAAAACTCGAATTTTTAACTCAAAAAGATCAATTTTCAACCAAAAATGGAATAGTTAAATTTTAAGTTAAAAAAACTTGATTATCAAACAGACAAACAAGGAATTCTCGACAAAGTGGTTGAATTGTCAACCAAACCAGATTAATTCTCAACCAGCCAGTTGTATTTTCAACCAAAAAAAGAATAATTTTTAACGAATGAGGGTAATTTTTGAACAATAAAGATTTTGCAGTCAAAAAAAAAAGTCAACCAAATCTTCGAATTTTGAAGTCGAAACGACGAATTCTGTTTCCAGCCTAATAATACAATTATTTTCAAACAGAACAGATGAATTCTTAACTAAAATGTAGTAGACATTTCCAATTGGACTTGAAATTTCTTCACTTCAAATGGAAGAAATATATCATTATTTTTTTTATAATGAAAAGAAACATTTTTCTTACTCATTAAGGTGCTTCTAAATGACAAATTTGGTATTTTTTAACAATTTTCAGGCTTGAAAAACTACAAATTATTTTTTTCATAATAAGAAAATAATGACATGTAACTTGCACAACATATTTGATTAATTTGCAATTTTTATAGTAGTTTACTACCTAAAACTGTACTCACAACAAATTCGCCCAATTTTTTTTTTTTAAATGAGAGAATTTTTTTTAAATGGCAAAATTTTGCATGTCTAAATTCAAACACCGAATTAAAAGCATTAACCGATTTCAAAATTTCATTTCCTTCCTCTAATTGAATTATTTTGAAACTTTTGGACTGTTTTTTAAATTTCCACTTGAAACTATTTAAAAATTGTTTAATTAAATTTTTTACGAATTCCAATTGGAATTTTCATGCTAGTATGGCATGTTAGTATGCTAATTCGCAATGTCTAAAATCAGAGGCTGAATTTTTAATGCTTCAGGTAAGAAATCGTTTAATTTTAAATCGTTAAAATTCAAAAGCAGATTTCTTTCAGCACAATGCCCCTTTGACCAAAAAATTCCCCTACTCAAGAAATCTAGAACTTTTATTCAAGTAGAATAAATAAGTATGAGGAAATTAATAATAAATTACTGAATATTAACCACATTAAAATGTAAACAAATTCGATAGTACTCGAAACAAGTAAACTTAAAGAAACACAACACTTAACATCAAGCCATAAACACACTCTATTAACAAAAAAATTCGAAATTTTTTAACAATGAAAATTTTGAGACACCCAGTAGATAGCTATGTCGAAGAGGCGGACCAGCGAAAAAAAAATTTGCTCAAGGTTCCTCCCAGCGCCAGTGTACACGTACCAAACTATGTAGATAATCCGCTCGATGGTATTAATCTCGCTTAAATCGAGAGAGCGCTTTGAATTTCGTATGAATTTTGCCCAGATCTAGCATGTGTGTTTGTATGGGTGCTTTTATCGGCGAAATAAGTAGCTTATTTAAGTGCGCAAGCTTGTGAGCCAATCAGGAGGCGGGAGAAAATTGTCGCGAAAACGACGTCGTTTCAACGCTCTTGGAACTTCTCTTCATAGCCGATGACCTTCCTGATACTTTCGAAGGTGTATTCCATTTAATTTTCTCTCCTCTCGGCCTCCAAGAATATCTCAGGATCATTTTTTTATTTTTAAATAGACTAATTTTAACTCCCATGTAGTGGGGAATGAGTAACGTTAAGGAGAAAATACCATTTTTTTTACTTTACTGATTGTTAACAAAATTTAATTTAATTTTATTCATTTGTCCAAAATGGAATTAATCCCAAATATCATTATTTCCAAAAAGTATCAGGACGTTACTAAATTGGCGATGAAGCATACACAAAATTTCTAGACTATCTAGGTATTTTGGTATGCTTCATTGCGAATTTAGTAATGTTCTGGTGCTTTTTGGGAGAAATGCTGTGAACCAATCAGACAACTTAAGCCGCCATATTACTTTTTTCAATTTCGACCAATCAGATTTTGTGGTCGTCGCGGCTTTTGACATAACCTAAAAAATTCCTAAAATTCAGAAATCTAAAATCCGAACAAAAATAACAGCAGAATCAAGCAGAATTAAAAATAAAAGCAAATAATGAGAGTGGAAATCGATGAATTTCCTAAAGAATTTAGATTATTAGCCAAGAAGTGTTTAATGCCTGTCAAGCAAAAAAACTATACCCGTGCAGAAATTTCGAAAGGGCTCTAATGGGGCTCTGAATAATTTTCCCTATACCTAATCGGGCTTTAGTAAGAAAAACTAGTCGGGGCCTCATATGGAACGTAACCCTTTGACCAGGTGGGCCCTACTAGACTTTCTAGTAGGGTTCTACTGAGGTTTGCCCGCTCACAACCCATATTAAAGGGAAGGGTGTCTACGGGGCCCCCGTGTTCGATTTAAGTTATTAAGATGAATAATGTTCCGCATTAAAATTTAAATTAAGAGTAGTTTGTTGATCATTTAATGATTAATTATTAATTAATATTGGTATCGACAGCAGCAGCTCGGATCTTCCGTCAACCTCCCCAGTCCATAGCGTTGGGGAGAACATTTTTTAATCCGAGGAGAAAGACTTGTTCATTAATGAACTGTCTCGTTGGCAGTTTAATGATTCATCTGAAACGTTTGAAATAGTTAACTCAATTAGATATTTTACAAAGAAAGTTTAATAAAAATGAACCTACTTAACCACTTTACTAAAAAAGGTCAATTGCGTAACTATAATTGATTTATTTCCATTTTTTACGTACCGCACTTTTTGTACATTTACTTATTTGACATTTTTGTATTATAATATAGAAGAATATTATTTTTATATTGCGTTATTATACTAAATACATTTAGTATAAACTCTACACAAAACTTTCCATTTGTTTCCACCATTGCCACTGATATGAAATGCGAGAGTGCTAGGTTCATTTTATTTTTTTATTTTTATGTTTACTTAAAAATAGAACATTTTCCATAATCTAGAAAATTTGAATTTTTCTGCGAAGAATGACGTCCATGAGATTACCCAATCGACACTATTGACCAAAAATGCCGCGAGGGGGCTCAACATTCAAACTTTGTTTATAAAAAAAACATGCTTCTTTAGTCAATGAAAAATGTTTCCTTCTTGGATTGTGCTCATGAGTTACTAAAGAATCAAAATATCTTTTCATCTGATTTCATGCAAAATCTCCATTCTTGAATTAAAAATGAAAACAATAATGAAAAAAAAAACGAATTTAAGTAAATAAGAGTATGTTTTCGAAATAAAAAATTGTACATTAAAAAATATGAATATAGTAATGACAGGAATTTATATAATGACGTCCGAGAATTATGTATTTTTTGCAAGAGCTTGAGCAGTGTGAAAGCCAATGATGGTATATAATAATAGTATTTTCGTGGATAGTGACGTCAGGATCGTACACGCATGCGCGCGGAAGGGGGCTTTTGGCGGATTATTTATTTGACAGATCTCCCCACGGGGCATTTCTACATTTATAACCAGCGTATTGAACATAGGTATCAAGAATGGTGAACGTATAGGGATTCAGATACCTACACCAAGAAACTGCCTACGCCATCGTACGCTAAAGTGGCCCTGCGAGAACACCATAAACTACTCGAAACGCAAGTATCCTGCATGCGCGTTTCTGTCAGGCCCCAAAGATTTCATTTTTAATTCGAAGGAATTACATCTCCTTTGGATGACAGTTCAAAGTTCTTAAATATTTTCCCCCTATTTGGTGTTTTTCAAAGAGAAGTGTTTTGTCTTGAAAATAAATGTTAACAAATAACTGAATACCTAAAACTAGAGGCGCATGAATATGCCCTGAATTAGACTTTTCCTAATTTTCATTACACCGAAACTCATCTGACCGAATAACAATTTCACAGCAAAAACTGGGGTTTCTATTAGAACCAATTTTTGGTTCCAAAGGAGCTGCAACAAAAAGGAACCTCTTTTGCTGAAAAGGAACCCAAAATGATAAATGATTTCAGAATGAACCCAAAGTATCGAATGTAACGGTTCCAATAGAACCCTTTTTTCACTTCTGCCTTGACTCACTACGAAGATTTTACAAGTTAATGATGCACGTCTTACTTTGTAATTCAGATTAAATTAGATTGTACTGGGAAAAATTTAATGAAGAAACTAAAATTATGGACATTAGGCATTCCTGAAAGGAAGATAGTGCACATGAAATATAACAGTTTTTAAGGTTATGTTGAAAATCCGACGCTTTCAACTGCGCATGTACCAAAAAAGCGCGGTACTATTTAAAATTATATAAGATACACTTGCAATATTACGTTCGTATCACATTTTTTTAGGAAGTTGGGTATTTCCGTCATTCAACTTAATTTATTTTCAAACAAAATAAAAAGTGTTTGTTAATATTTATTTGTATAATTATTCATAATACTTGTTGATTTCAAATAGGCCCGCGCTTTTCGGCACATGCGCAGTTGAAAATATTAATAGCCATCTTTCGGATATCAACGAACTAATAAGGAACCCTAAAAAGAGTTCTATTGGAGTCTCAGTTCTAAATGATACCAACTTTTACTTGAGCCGTAACATCACCGAACCCTCAATTTTTTCTGTGTAAAAATTTAGATCAAAGACTTATTGTTTAGTCTGATGTGTTTCCAAATATAATAGTCTTTCAAACACAAGAAACGAACAATTTATAATTTGAAAACATCAACCTTTTGGACATATAAAACTAAAATAAGCGAAACTATCCGCTTTACCCGACCCCACTGGGCAAAGCGGATGGGTTAATCGAATTTTACGTTCGTGGTCAGAAACATCCTAAAAACAAAACAAAAAAACAGCAATCATAATATTTCAGCGGGCAGATTTTTAGTTTATGAAGCTTCAATCAGACGTTTACAATTTTTTAACGACGAATGCTTTCGAATTGATACAGTTTAACTTTAGCGTCAGAGTCTAGAAATTCTTAAATTTAATTTCAATTTAAAAAATAATTAACTCATTTATATTTACGGTTGATCAAATAAAAATGCTTTTTTTTCAATTTCCAATTTCAAACGCTTTTAATTTTTAATTGTTTAAGTCTTAAGCCTGCATTGTAAAATTCTTTAAATTAAAAGTGTACGCTTGAAAATAAAAATCTAAGATGGACAATTTTTAAAGTAAAAGGTTTTCCAATCACGCATTGTTAACTAAATTATATCATAATTAAAAAAGATAAATCAACTCATTATTTAAGAAACTATTGAAATCGAACTTGGACAGATTTTTCTTCTAAAACTATGTAAAATTCCCGGTCCAAAAACAAATTAACTGTCATTTCCCGGTTTTTCCTAATCTCAAAAAAATCCCGGATATCTCCCGGTTTTCCTGGTCCAGCGGCCACCCTGAAAAATGAATCGGCAATTAGGGGAGGACAGAACTGGTTGGCCGCGGGGCAGGTTGGTCGACTGGCTGTTTGAAAATGATAGAAGTGACGAGTGGCGCTCTCTCTACGAAATTGAGTGTGTTAATGAGAAATAAATACGTAACTGTAGAGTTCTTAAAAGCTTAAGAATTTATGTTGAGCAAATGCTCTCGAGAATATTATCAGCATTTAAGCTCGAACAGAGAATTTATAGACCATTAAAGAGAATTTAAAGCATTTATTGTTTAAACAAATATATATCACACTTAATACATATATTTAAAAAAAAACATTCTAGAGTGAAATAAACATATACTTTTTTTAAATTACAGAGTTGCTACAGGTCAGGTAATTCCCGAAAGTCAGGGAATGTTAGGAAAAACTTGACAGAATTAGGGAATTTTCGATAAATTAAAGTTGACATTAATTTTATTATTATGGCTGAAAATCGCAAATATTTGGCGGAAAATTAGTTTGTTTTGGTTGAGGATTTAAACTACTTTGCTGAAAATTCATCTTTTTTTAATGAATTCAACTATTTTTGGTATAAAATTGAAATAATTTTTGTGGTTGAAATATAATATATCACGTTTTTCGTTGAGAATTCATATTTTTAGGTAGAAAATTCAACTACTTAGTTGGAAGTGGAACTAGTTTGTTAAAAATTAATTAATTTGGTTGATGTTCCATCATTTTAGCAGAAACCTCCTTCTTTTGTTCAAAATTTAATTATTTTGTTGACGATAATGTTTTCTAGATGAGAATTATTTGTTTCAACTGAAAATTTAACTCGTAGATGTTTGGTTTAAAATTTATCTTCTTAAGTAGAAAATTCAAATATCTGGTTTAAAATTCCTGTATTTTATTGAAAACTCGAATTTTGTGGGTGACTAATTCATCCTTTTGATTGGAAATTCCTTTAAAAATTCAAATATTTGGTTGAAAACTCATGTACTTTGTTAAAAATTCATTTTATTGGTTGAAAATTGATCTTTTTGATTGAAAATGAGATTTTTCTTATTTAGAATTCATTTCTTAAACTGGAAATATAACTTCCATTTTTTGTCCAAAATGTATCTTTTCTGATAGAAATTTAATCTTTTTGGTTAAAAATTATACTATTTCGTTGAAAATTTACTTTAATTTTATTTAAAATTAATTTTTTTACTGAAAATTTAACTATTCTATTTTTAGTCGAAAATTTATCTTTTTGGTTAAAAATGAATTTCTTTGGTTGAAAATTCGTTTGTTTTTTGTTTGGAAATTTATTTTAGTGACTGAAAATTATCCTACTTTACTTTCGGTAGAAAATTTATCTTTTTAGTTTGAAATGCATGTATTTGGTTGAAAATTAATTTTTTTTTCAGTTGAAGATTCATCATTTTAGTTGAAAATTCACTTTAACTATTATGTTTTTTGTGGATAATTCACTTTTTTTGATAGAAATGTAATCTTTTCCGTTAAAAAATTATCTGTTTAGTAGAAAATTTAACTATTCTATTTTTTGTTAAGTATTAATTTCTTTCATTGAAAAAAAAACTGTTTAGTTGAGAATTTTTTTTTTTGTTGATAAAAAATTCATCTTTTGGATAAAAAAAAAACTACTTGATCAAAATTTCATATTTTTGGTTGAAAATTCATGATAGTGATTAAAAAAAAAATGATTTCTTTAGTTTAAAATTCGTTCTTTTTTTAGTTGGAATTTAATTTTTTTAACTGAAGATATAACTATTTCATTATCGCTTGAAAATTTATATTTTTAGTTAAATTTTTAGAAAATTGGAATATTATATTTTTGGTTTGTAAATTTAGCTTTTTTAGTTTAAAATTGAAGTATTTTGTTAAAAAAGCATTTTTTTGTTATGAAAAAAAAATATATTTTTTTGAAAATTCGTTTTTTTTTTTTTGGTTGAACATTTATTTTTCTGACATTTTAATCTTGGTTGACAATTGATTTTTTTAGATGGAAATTCATAAGCTTTGTTAAAAATGAGTCCTTTTTGGTAGAAAATCAATCTTTCGGGTTGAAAATTCAACTAACTATTTGGTTAAACATTCATATTTTTGGTTGAAGATTCATAATTTTAGTAATAAATTCTTTTCTTCGGTTAAAAATTCATCCTTTTGACTTAAAAACACAGCTAAAAAGTATTTTAAATGTATTTACAAAACAAAATTTATTTTGCATTAATATTATTAATCTTCTTTGTAGGTGTATGGTTGGTTTTATACCTAGAATAATTTAGAAATTGGGATATTGTAGCAACCCTGAATAAGGCACTGTTTAATGCGAATAATATGTTTTCTATTACTCTGACTTTTATCATTTAAATTTAGTACCCTTTCCGATTTGAAGCGATGCATTTTCCCGCGAAATTTAAATAATGTAATTATTATTAATAAAAGTAGAAATTACGATTTTTTAAATCCTAATTCAAAATTCTCATAAATGCTCATTAAATTCTCAAAGGACATAAAGGTCGAGCATATTCTCGAGCATATTCTCATGCTCGTGAGAATTTCTCCGAGCACTTAAACTCTTTAGAACACTACGTAACTGCATTTTCGTTCATTTATGCTGCGTTGTTTTTGCAAAATCGCAATTTGTTTCTTTTGAGTGGTGAATTAATATATACAGTAAATAACTTTTGTGGTTATTAAATGTACTGTTTGTTACAATTAGTGGGCAGTATGCACATTTCAAAGAGCATTCTATAGGCTTTCTAAATTATTGTCGTTTTTAAAACTAATCTCAATTTTGGTATTTGGTTTTGGTAAAATATGATACGGGAAATAGTTTTAATGATATATATGCACTGTGCGAATAAATAATACAGTAATATTCACATTGGCCGGATAAATATGATTCATTACAAGCAACAAACAATATATATAAAATATATAAATGAAATTATAAGTAATATAAATGAAATGAAAACCAACGAGAAACAAAAAAATGAAGCAATTTTTAAATGTGCACTATTTATTTTGATAAAGAATCGTTCAACATAATATAATTACTGCCCTCCTTCAATTTCATCAAATCGGCCAATCTTCCCCACTGTCGGGGCAGGTTGGCCGCTTCTCCCCGCAACGTTTGCACATTTATAACCTTTCACAATATAATTTAGAAAATTCGAAACTTTCCTTATACGTAGGCAAGGATTGTACCTTCAAAATGGTCAATTCATTTTTTTCAAAGCGCCTGGAAAATATAAAAAATCCAAGAATAAAGAAGCAGCCAACCAGCCCAACTCTCCCCTACTCTCGAATTTATAATTTTTGGAATTCCTATTCAAAAATTATTTGACTTTAACAATGAAATATTCCTTCCCTTCAATAATATTGTGTCACAAATGCAAGAAAAAAAACAAAGATATGAATCAATTTAAAAAAAGTTCGATTTGAATAAAAGATCAAAAGTCCATTACTGTAACAGTTTCCTTGATAATAAATCTGTTAAAAAGAAAGAATAAAAATTGCGAAACTGTGCCAAATCCTGTAATTACGATCTTTCGTATTAAAAAAGTCAGACATGCACTCTCTTAATAACATGACTCGGTTAGGGATTCGTGATCGTAATGCACATTGCACATTGCACACGTCTGCTTGGTCTGCACCCTTTTCGTGATTCTCTCGAGCGGTGTATAATTTCGGCGCAAGAACTGCAAGTGCACTGCAACTTCGATACACGTCTTGCGAAAAATATACGCGAGGTATCATCAAAGGAACCTCCGTGGCAAAGAACTGGGTGAGGTGACTCGTCTCGAGATCTGAAATGAGACGAGAGATGACCGCGAGATGGCCAAGGTACTCGCCAGCGCCAGGCAGAAGCCAGAGGGACATTCCTCTTTTCCTCGAAAGAAACACTTTTTACAACGCACCGTCATTATTTCAATTGCGCAATTTTTCAAAGACATATATCTCCCCAAAAGGACAGCGCGTCATCATTACATTTACATTTCATAGAAATAACACTTTTTACTCAATGAAAATATACCTGAAGTTCCTTGAAAGTTGTAACGACTCCACACCACATGTAATGTCAAACGGGGTAATTTCGGACATGTGGGGTAAATTCGGACACCCCTAAATTCCCTAAATTGATAGGATGAATTTCTTAAAATTGTTACAAGAATCTGAAATCAGTTCAAGTCTTAACTGATTCTATATTTTTGTTAAGACCACCCACCTTAAGTAATTTAAACGATCAATTTAGGAATTTCCGATTTAATCCCACATGTCCGAAATCAACCCATTTGGCGGTACATAATTCTTTTTCGTAATTTCGAACTTGGTTACCAATCATTCAAAAGAAAATTTTAATAAATATTAATTTAAAAATTCGTCTATTATTGAAATGTTATCCTTCTCAAAAACTTATTGCGAGATTTGGCTGAAGGTCTCACATTTTGAAGATCAGACCCACTGAAAAAAAGTTTTATACCCATGAACTTAACAGATTCACGATTTTGTGTATACAGGATGGTTAGGGGTTGTTTAAACATCCCTAAAAGATTCAAGCAAGGAAACCAACATTTCAAAAAAAAAATTTTACAGGAGATTTTTTTATTACACAATTGGGGTCGAAAATTAATTAACAATAATGTTGGGATTATTATAAGGTAGTTTTCCGATGATATCCCAACGTGATTTTCTGTGCTTATATATTATTCAATACAACAAAAAATTTTCAATAAAAATTTTTTTTCACTAAACAGTTAAATTTTCTGCCAAATAGTTCAATTTTCTACCAAATTATTAAATATTCATGCTAAAAAGACGAGTTTTCTACGAAAAAGTTTATTTTTTAACCCAAAAATATGAGTTTTTAACAAAAAAGTTAACTTGTCACCAAATAGTTGATTTTTTAACGCATTAGTTAAACTACCTCTTAAACAATTGATTTTTAACAAAAAAAAATCGAATTTCCAGCAGAGCAGTTGAATTTGTAACCTAAAAAGATAAATTTTCTATGAAAAATGTAATGGTTGATATTTCAAACAGAAAAGATTTTCCTTGCGAATGAAAAACAGTTGAATTTGAAACATCATCTTTCAAACAAACAGCTGCATTTTTAACAGTAAAATTAATTAAAAACAAAAATTTCAACAAATACGTAAAATTTTAATCGAATATCTTAATTTTCAAGTAAAAAAGATAAATTTTCGACCGCAAATGGAATAGTTAAATTTTCAGTTAAAAAATTAATTTTCAACCAAAAATAAAAACGATTTTTCAACAAAGTCATGATTTCCCATCAAATAAATAAATGTTCAACTAAAATGAAGAATCTTCAACTAAAAAAGCTAATTTTTAACAAAGTAGTTTAACTTTCGACCAAATAGTTGAATTTTTTACCAAATTGTCTAAATTGTTGAATTTTCAAGCCAAAAAGACGAGTTTTCCACAAAAAGTTGAATTTTCAACCAAAAAGTTGATTTTTTCACCAATTAGTTAAATTACCAGTTGAAAAATTAATTTTCAACAAAAAATCGATTTTTCAACAAAGTAATTGAATTTTCAACCTAAAAAGATAAATTTTCTACGAAAAATATAATAGTTGATATTTTTAACAAAAAAGATTTTCATTTTAAATCAAAACATAGTCAAATTTAACCAAAGAAGACCAATTTGAAACAAAATACTTGAATCCTCAACTCAAAAAGATTATTTTTTAACTGAAAAATTGCATTTTTAGCAAAAAAAAATATAATTTTGAACTACATACATAAATTTTAAATAAAATAGTTGAATTTTCAACCGAAAAAGACACATTTTCAACAAAATACTTGAATCCTCAACTTAAAAAGATTAATTTTCAACGGAACAGTTGAATTTTTAACAAAAAAAAATTGATTTTCTGAAATAAAAAGAAAAAATTTTAAACAAATTACACAAATTTTCAATTAAATAGTTGAATTTTCAACTAAAAATGATAAATTTTCGACCGAAAATGAAACAGTTAAATTTTCAGTTGAAAAATTAATTTTCAACCAAAAATCAAAACGAATTTTCAACAAATCAACTAAATTTTCCACCAAATAAATTAATTTTTAATAAAAAAAACGATTTTTTACAAAACAGATGAATATCCTGCCAAATAGTTAAATTTTCTACTAAATTGTTGAATTTTCAAGCCAAAAAGATGAGCTTACTACAAAACCAGTTGAATTTTCAAGAAAAAAGTTAATTTTTAATCAATAAACAGTTTATTTTTTGACCAGTTACTTAAATTACCAGTTAAAAAAATTATTTTTCTGAATTTTGAACAAAGTAGTTGAGTTTTCTACCAGCAAATATGAATTTTCTACGAAAAATATAATATTTGATATTTCAAACAAAAAAGGTTTTCATTTTGAATGAAAAACAGTTGAATTTATACAAAATAGACACAATTTCAACAAAATATATAATTTTTCAATAAAATAGTTGAATTTTTGACTATAAAAGATCAATTTTCGACCGAAGATGAAATTTTCAGTTTAAAGCTTAATTTTGAACCAAATATAAAAACGAATTTTCAACAAAGAAGTTAAATTTTCCACCAAATAAATGAATTTTCAACTAAAATAATGAATCTTCAACTAAAAAAAAACATCATTTTTAACAATGTAATTAAACTTTTGACCAAATAGTTTTCAATTTTCTACTAAATTGTTGAATTTTCGTGTATGTGATTCACAACCTGAAAAAACCGTACTTAAGAATTAGTTTTGACCACGCCCCTCCCCACCCACCCCTTCCCAAAAGACAGTACACACAGGGTAAAAGTTGGCCATAAGAGGGGGTATTTTTTATAGAAAAATGATGTGAGATATTCTCGAATTATCTAGAGAGACTAATAATGAAAATCTGCAATCAGGATCTTACAATTATAAATTTTATACTATCACAGTAGAGTAGTAGGCAGTATCAGAATAAGATATTTTTATCGTAAAAGAGAAACTGTGAGCGGGCACTGAGAGAATTTTTCAATACGCGCAAGTCCTTCGAATGAGGAAGCGAACTTTTTCTCCCGATAAAACGAATTTCCATTAGAATAATGGAGTGAATCGGCTCTCACAATCGGTGAGGTCCGTTATCGAATACGGCGGGCCGTGCGGCGACTTTCCGTATCCACTGGCCGTATATTTTGTCCGTATCTCCTTGGAGCCGCATGCCGGCCAGGACAGGACAGGACACGCGGCTGCCGATTGCAACATTCACAAAAGAGCGTTCCCGCGTTAAAGGGTGTTATTACGCGTATCCGACGAGCCAGCGTTGTAAGTACGCGCGCGTATAATGCCTTTTAAGCTTCGTTTGAATAAGAGCGTCCGATCGCGCTCGCCGATAAAGCGCGAGCCAAGCCTGCTATAATTATCCAACGCGTGTGATCAAGATCAAAATGTTGTACGAATTAATGCGCGGTTGCCGCTGATCGCCAAGCATAATCGATCTGCGATCCTCTCCGGATTCAAAACGAGGAAAAACCACCCCAGGACTATTACGAAAAGGAAATGGCCGTTCCGTAATTACTGTCCTCGTGAAATTATGTGATTACCGGCCATTAGCGACTTTTTCCTGACATATTATTCATTTAGAATTTTGCATTTTAAGGTAAACGTCCCAGTAATCGTGACCATGAGAGATTTCACTGACTTAAAATATTTAGAAAATTGTTTTGGAAGGATTATTTAAAAAATGATTGGTACTGATTGAAGCATTAAACATCCTAGCTAGAATATTATAAAAATTGTTTTTACATTATATTTAATATTAATTTTTATTTATAAACAATTAAAACTGAAAAAGCACCGATATCCCAGTTGCCGTGATTCCTAAATCTGCCATGTACTAGTAATCGTGAGTCGTTGTCCCAATCTTCGTGAAAAAGGTGAAGTTTTCTTGAAATCAGTTTTTAGCGATTTGGAGGTGTATTTCAAGTGTATTTTTGTATTTTAACTGTACTTTAATGTAATGAAAGATGTATTATTAGTTTTATATTGATAAAGACCTCCGAGATGAAATCCGTCGAAACATAACCTCAAAATCGAATTTTCTGATAGTTCTAATACGTCTGATGGACACATTATAATAATTAATCATAATAAAAATGAATTTGTATAATTAACTTTTTTGCAACATAAATTATAAACACAGTGACGATATTTGATAAATTGCAGTGACTAAAAAAATCATGTGTATTTGGAGGTTATGTTCTCTTTACGTTGTCAAAATATTAAAACTATAAATAATTATATATCTATTACACATTTTTTTTATATTATGCATTATGATAATTATGATAATAAACTAAAAAATTGATAATGAAATCACTAAAGTCATGCCAATATTTTACATCACCTTTTTTTAGTTTTAAGCACTAATTTATATTACGATTACTGCTCACAGTAACAAGTCAGTTCTCCGATTTCATTTCACGCCTTTTTGAAATTAATTAAATTATTATTTGTAATGAAATATGGAAAAAATCTGCCCGCTTCGCGGGCACATTCTCATCGCGCGTTTCGCGCGGCTCGCTTCGCTCGCAAGTTTGAGCGCGCCTAGGGCGCGCAACTGTTGGATCTCGCGCTTCGCGCTCGATTATATATTTATCTCGCGCTTCGCGCTCGATTATGTATTCACCTCGCGCTACGCGCTCGGGCGTATCTACATCGCGCTTTACTCTCGGTTGCTCTAGATTTTTCAACTTCGTGTTCGACTTCGATGAAAAGAAAAAGTTTGTTTGCAAATATTATAAAATTATCAAAACCTCTACATATTAAGTGATTGTTAAATTTGTTTTTATTTTAGACTGAAAAGGAACTTCATTTACTCAAGGTTCTATCGACCTTAAGGAACACATTCTCATCCAGACACTCGCGCTTCGCGCTCGATATTTGATTTGAAAATCATTTGAACCTTGCGTTCCACGCTCGGTTCTGTGCATTTGATTTTTCTATTTTCAATGCTGTTTTTTACGAATAAAACAAAAACTACGCGTCATATCAAAAAGTGAATGATGAGAAATTTGTAGATCTCTTTTGGGTGCATAATTTTGGTGGAATGATCTTTTCTCGTATCTTGCATAGTTTTACAGCAAAATGGAATTTTTGATTATTTTTTTGTGCGATCAAAATTTGAATTTTTTATTTTTCAAAAAATTCAAAATGTTGTTATGAAAATATTATAGGGCGTTCAAAAAGCAACGTTTTTCTCCTCTTGACTTTTTTTCATATCGTGCGTTTTTCGGCTTAAAATGTACATTTTCGTTTGTTTTTTGGAATTTTGAAAATGCTATAACTCCAGTAATTTTTGTTTTATCACGAAAAGTCATTAGAATATTTTGTTCGTCATTTTGCGTACTACTAATAATTATACATAGAATTTTTAAATCTTCAAAAAAAGTGGTCTCAAAAATTTTCAAAATGTGCTCACTTTTTGAATTTTCATCCAAAATAGCTGGTTAACGAACTTGTTCTCTATTTTTCAGCCATAAAAAAGTGTGCCAAAGCTCAATCAAATCTGATCATTTTTTCGAAAGTTATCGTGGCTACAGACAGACAGACAGACAGACTGACAGACAGACAGACTACAGACAGACAGACACCTTGGTAAAAACCGTTTTTTCTGGCTCAGGGGGTCTCAAAACGTGGAGATTTGATGAAAACCGACTATGTCAAATTTTACATAAAACCAATACCTTCTCATTAGAATGAGAATGTAATAAAATTTTGACAGAGTCGTCCTAGTCTTCGTGACCGGTCACGATTACTCGAGCAACTATGCTTTTGAAACGTCCCTATAATCGTGACCGATATTTCTCGAACGAGAAGGTACTAAATGAAGATTTTACTTAATTTTATGAAACAAAAATTATTTTTTATTACAAAAAAAATAATTTTTGTCCTGATCAAGTAATTTCTTGACATATTAAAAGCTTAGGCAAAGAAACGCCTTTCCTAACCTGAATTTTAAGCTATCACGTTTCGTGATTCATCGCCACCAGCAATACAAATGAATTTTTTTACCCATGTGCACTATTTGTATAAAAAAAACTAATTTGGTTTCCACAACAAGCACTGTTCAAACTTACTTAAAAATATTTTAGGATTGTATTTTTATGCGGAAAATACTTACTTCTGGCGTTTACACCTCAAAACTCACGATTACTAGGACCATCCCGATTACTGGGACATCTACCTTACAAGGAGAATAATAAAACGTCACATTTTTTTCAAATCGAATAAAATCTGTCAATGTTTATTGTTTTAAGAAATTTGGAATTTGCAAAATGGAGTTAAAAATATGTTGTATATACACTGAAAGAGAATTAATATTGAATCAAAACAATGTCGTTACGGATACGGATGATACAATATTTTCTCGATCCAAGAAAATATTTCTGGTCTCAATTAAATTTGAAATTCTACTAAATATTGCGAATTTTGAGTTCGGATTTCATGGTCAAAAAACCGGTTTTTTTTTCAATGGCATTTTTTAAATCCTAAGTTTTTTCTGTAAACGAAATTAAAGCGAGTTCCATTCGGTATGCAATGAGCTTCATCAACATCAACCAAAAATAGTTGCATTTTCAACAAAATAATTGAATTTTTCAGACGACAGTTTAATTTTCAAAAAAAAAGGTAAATTTTAAATCCAAAAGGACGAACGCTCAACAAAACAATTGAATTTCCAACCAAAAAGGATGTTTTTTTAAACAAAATACTAAAATTTTCAACAAAATACTTTAATTTTTCACCAAATACTGGAATGTTCTACCTACAAAAATAAATTTTACAGTTGAATTTGTAACCAAAAAGGATAACTTTTTAACAAAATACTAAAATTTTCAACAAAATAGTTGAATTTTTAACCAAATACTGGAATTTTGTAACTACAAAAATGCATTTCCAACCAAATGGTCCAATTTTGAAACAAAAATATTAAACTTTAACCAAAAACAGTTGAATTTTCAACACGAAAAGTTGAATTTCAAACAAAAGATGAATTCTCAACGACAAATTAAATAGTTTGTATTTCAACGAAAAAAAAACGAATTTTCGAAAAAATAGTTTAATTTTCAACCAAAGAGTAGAAATTAAAAAAAAAATTTCCACAAAATTAATAATTTGATGGTAATTCTTTTTTTTCTACTGGTCTAATATCAATATTTTTTTAATATTGATTTTTATTCCTATGTTTCAACAGAATAGTTGAACTTTCAACCAAATTGTTGAATTGTCGACCTACAAAGATGAATTCTTAACAAAAACGACAAATTTTCAACCAAGAAGATTAATTTTCTACTAAAGAAGACAAATCTTCAACAAGATTCATGAATTTTCGAAAAAATAGTTTGAATTTTCAACTAAAAAAGAAGAATTTCAACACAGAAGACGAATTTTCTACAAAACATTTGAATTTTCACCCCGAAATTATTAATTTTTTACCAGAAAGACGAATTTTCAACAAAATAATTTGATTTTCAACCAAAGAGATGAATTTTCAATTAAAATGATGAATCATCAACCAAAAAAAAAATATTTTTCAACAAAGTAGTTCAACTTTTAACCCAGAAGTTGAATTTTCTGACAAAAAGATGAATTTTCATCAAATAAAGATTTTTCAGTCAAAAAAGAAAAAAAATTGCATCCAAATTGTTGAACTTTCAAGCCAAAAGACAAAGTTTTTATAAAACAGTTGCATTTTGAACCCGGAAATATAAATTTCAACCAAAAAGTTTAGTTTTCTACTAATAAAGACGATTTTTCAACTAAATAAGATCAATTCTCAACAAAGAAGATGAATTTTCAACTAAAATGATCAATTATCTAAAAAAACAGTGGTTCAACCTTCACTCAAATAATTGAATTTTCTACCAAAAAAAAAAAAAAAAAAGAATTCTCAACGAATAATGTAATAGTAGATATTTCAAACAAAAAGCAGGACTTTTTAATACAATTTTTAAATTTTCATCCAAATAATAAAATTCTTAACTAGAAGCATAATTGTCAGGAGCAAACAACTGAAAAAAAGGAATAAAAATACAAGGAAAATAAATTAATAAGAAAATATTATCGCAGGGTAGCCCCAAACTTCATTTTCAAAATTTCTAAACTTTACTCTCACAAACTTTTTATTTTTCCTGGCCATAAATATTCGAATACACAGAATCTTAATCTTTTAATATTTTTGACATACAATCTTTTATACATAGAATAAAATAATTTCAAATTAATATTAAAAATGTTCATCATAAGATAAAGCGCCCAGTCTTCACCAACTTAAGCAATTTGGTTAACTATGGATATTAAAAAAAAAATTTTAAACAACAAAAGTCCAGTAATCTCCAGGCTGGCATACTAGCTGCTAACCTAATTATCACCAGGTCTAAAGACTAATCTTTGCCAAGTCGGTAATATGTTTTAAAAATCGCAAAAATTTTTAAGAATATCCTTGGTTGTTAGGCCTTAACTATAAAAAATAAAAATTCAGATTTCTATTTTCAATCTTCATACTCTTCACTGATATTTTATATTGTTTTTAAAATTCTAACCATAAACTGCAATGTTTGTAAACAACTGTCAGATTATCCTTTCAATTTTTCCTTATCAAAACCTCAATAAATGCACCTCTCTGGCTAATTCTGTGTGGTCATCACTGGTCAACCTTCGTATTGTCAAAACACTGTTATCGCCTAACCAATAAATATATCAAAATAGCGTTTACAAAATTATTTCAGTGATTGTTTTATATAAAAAAATAATTTTGAATGAGTTAGAAATGAGTTAGAAATCTATGATTTTGCTGCCAAATCATGAGTTTAAAAAAATAATATTTTTATCCTCTCATTCGTTTCATCAAAAGACTCTCAAGTAAGTTGCACTGTGTTTGTCAGTATTGAGAGTCACTTAAAATTTTATTTGAGGAATATTTGCAAAGTTTTATCCTTTATTTTTATTACATAAATCTACCAACTGGTGATCACAGGGGTCTTGGTGATGACTGGGTCTTTTACCTTATATGTGTGTCCATAAAACGTGTAACAGTCGTGCCCCATAACATTTTCGGAATAAGCTTTTTAAATGTAATTCGAATTGGAAGTTATTTTTATGGGAACCAAGTCTTAAAAAATATTTAATAAAGTGCATTTTTTTCAATTTGCTTGCGGAAACACAATGAAAACTAAAAAATGTATATGTAATTCAAAACAAAATAGCGTCCCATCACCTCAAATCTCTGGAAACAGATTTTTTTTAATCATATGTATTTTGCACTTTTCTAACCTTGATAACATCAATTGCTCCCTTAAGTTGAGTAAAAATATGTGAATAGTAATTACTAATATATTAAATAAGGTACGATTTCAATAGCGTCTGGTAGCAGTCGCGTGTCCCATTTTTTCATAGTAAAATTATCATTAATATCAATTTACTGATATTTATTATTTGATTGATTGTTTATGTTCATTTTTCGAAGATTATAAAGAAAAAAACTTAAGAAACCATTATTGTGTAATTATTTAATCAATTGAATTGGCGAAAATAACTACATATAAAATTTGTAAAAAAGGGTGGAAATAGAATGAGTGTTCCTATAATATATTACTGCTATAAGCTTAAACAAGCTCACCATTCATGTCCAGCCTAATAAAAAAATTCTTTTAACAGAAAAATCGATGGATATTATTTGACCCCACTATCATAATCATACATCTGAAATGGTCCTATAATATCCTCTGTAGCAGAACAATCGTAAATCTTCTGTAAAAAATCCAACATATGTACCTATAACTCAGTTTTACATATGTCATGAAGACAGGAATTCTCTTAATTTTGTTAAAAATAAATTTATGGAAGAAATATTGCAAAATAAATGTTTTATATGCTGAAAAAATGAAAAGTAGGGCCATATTATCTTTAGGGTGCCTATAGATACTTCGTTTTTTGAATGCCTTCTATCTCAATTATTTTACGGGAAGTCGACTACAGAAAAGACAAATAGTGCAAATAGATGCAGGTGAAATATCTAGCGGTAATATCGGTATGAAAAAAATGAAGATCGGCAAGGATAAAATGAATAATCATTCATTTTTCCTTTTACCCTTACCGATCTTCATTTTTTGTCATATGCCGAGATTAACCCCAGAGTTTTTACCTGAAACGCTTTTCACCGTTTGTTTTTTCTGTGACTATTGATTTTGAAAATCATCTCAAAAAAATAATTTAAAAAAGCACATTAAAAAGTAGATTATTAACACTGAGTAAATGTATGTATACCATTAAGCCATTTCCCTTTCGGGGTAGGCGTGACGCTACCCGATTCGGGTAGTGTTTCTAGGTTGATAACTTGTAGTAAATAACTACAAGTGTGGGCTCACCACACCCACGATGTGCCAACAGCACTCAGTTTTCTCGAATGGTCACCCATCCAAGTGCTAACCGCGCCCAACGCTGCTTAACTTCAGTGATCTGACGAGAACTGGATTTTTCAGCGTTGTATGGCTGTTAAATAATAATGAAATATTAGCAAGGTGTTGACCAGGGTAGAAACATAAAATATTAGAAGGTGCGAGTTGAAAAAAAACACATGGGCTGATTACTCGTCACAAATAAATAACGATTCAACATTATTAACAAGAAAAAATGTATGATATCCACATGAATTTTGAGGTACAAAAAATATAAATAAACGTTTATCTTTCATTAATCATACTTCAATCGGATCGGATATTTTCGAAGACTCAATCACCTCCGAATAGTAGCAAGACAAATTCTCCCGCTTAACTAACAATTTCGTCCATCCTCTTAATACAGGATTACTAAATTCTGAAAATGAAATATTTCTCATATAAAATATTTCTTCAGGCTTTTAATTCTTGGGTGTACGCCTTGGCATAAACCGTTGACGAGTTTCGCACGTATCGCGTGGCATGATGTCGAACGATGGGGCAGTGAAAGAGAGAGAGGGATAGAATTGAAGGGAAAAGAGAAGAGTTCTACAGGAGAAAGACGGAAGCCCAGAGTGAGAAAGAGAAAGAAAAAGAGGAAGGGGTTGGTGGACGCGATAGGGAAGGTGAGGGGTAGGAGAGGGATTTGATATCAACTCAGAAGAGAGGGAGAGACGCAATGAAGTGACGTGAGTCGAGAGAGGAGAGGCTCGCGGTGAGAATTAAAAAGAGAGAGAGAGAGAGAAAAACTTAAGGTCCAGCGTTTTCCCCGTAGACTGAACCACAGGCGGCCATCTTGTCCTGCTGTCTACCTACCATACATGTAGGTGTATACGCGTATCGTCTTACGTATATCTCACTTCCAAAGCCCCAACGCTCTACCTTTTCATTTACCATCCTCTCAACAAATACTATTTGGTATTAATTTCAGTTGCGATGAAAGTTTTATGCACTCACATGTTTCGTAAAATTCCGAAACCTAAAAAATCCTCAGGTCAGAATTTACTCAATTTGAGTACATACTCTGAACTCTTCTTTGAAAACACCCAAGGTCTCACAGAAAAAAACTGGGGGTTCACTAAAGTAGCGGCTTAATCAAAAGTTTATATCTTTCAGAACTTGAGCTCCAAGAAAAACCTAGAGAGACCCAAAAGGGTTCCTTTGGAGACTTGAATCAAAACAACATGAAGGCGCATTCACAAAACAAGCGCTTGATAAGTGGGGCTGGTAAGTTAGGGATCGATTACAGTTATCGACCAATGACTTCAGACGAACAGTTTCTTGCATGTGAATGCGACTTTATGTTGACAAGTTTGCTACATAACCCGCAAATGGTATTTATAGTCATTATATTTATTCTAATTGCGATAGCGTTTTGTACTTTCATTCTCTTTATTAAATTATGTCCGTCAGAGTTCTATTGCAAGTGTGCTTTAACGTAAAAATTGTGTTATTAAACAGATAAAATGTCGAAGTGGGCAAAGCGAAAAATAGATTCCTTGAACAAAGTCTCTATTAATCGATTTGGGTTCCTTTTCAGCAAGAGGGGTTCCTTTTTGTTGCAGCTCTTTGGGAATCAAAAATTGGTTGTAATAGAAATCCCAGTTTTTGGTGTGTTTGGGCTCGAATCCTAGCGAAGACCAAATGCTTTCCTTATTTTTTCACAAAAAATAAAGCTAAGCCAATTTCTCAAACGTTTCCGAAATAAAAAATGCTTAACATTAGGTTCGACTCTCGAAACGTTTGTAATAAAAAAAAGTGAAAAGTACTATCATAAATTTTAAACGCCAGAACATTATAGAGCATTCAAATCCTCTCAGGTGCGATTTTCAAGGCCTCTTTAAAGTTTTTGTTTCACTTTAGCGAAAAGATCTTTCCAGTTTGAATTTGAAGGATAATTTTTGTCGATATTTGCCTCTTCCGCTTGAGGATTCACAAACTCGTGGCGGTCTAAAATTTTGAGTTTTATTTACCTCCTGGTTATACAATTATTCCGCGGAGAACACTAATCGTATGTAAACTTAACGGCGTTCGAGATGATCGGGTAGCTTTCGCACTGCAGTAATGTATATTTTCGTTGTCGTGCCCGCTACTTTTTTCTGTCTGTGATGCGTTCGCCCTTCTCTGAAAGGTTCGCGAGACTTGTAATTTTCTCCAAAGCAAAGCGAAAAGGGATTTCGTGTTGAAGAATATCCTTGTCTGTCTTTCACGTCCTCCGATATTTGCCTCAACTGCCAAAGGCCCTCTTTTTCCCAATAATGAATACGTTTCCGATGCATATGCGTTCAGGAATTCGTCTGGACTTTGAGTACTTTTTTCCAAAATATACAGGTCTGGTGTTTCAGGTATTTTAGTGGTGACTCTCGGTTAGAAAAATATAATAATTAGATAAAATGCAGGATTAGTGTTCTATAATATCTATACGTAATCCCCAGTTGGAGTATTCAAAATTTAACAAGTACAAATTGCAGGCTTTCGAAATTAAGCAATTTTACATTTCAAACGTTTCGAATTAGAATTATTTGAAATTAAGCAATTAAAGTCAGAGTTGAAAAAAGGACGATTTAAAATGATTATCTGATAGTCTCTTTTTGCAAAAGATTGCTATGTAGAAAAAATATATAATTTTTTAGCATTCACAATCGCATTCTCCAATTTTTCAGGATTTTTTTTCGTCGTAAAAGAGCTGCGCCAAAAATCCCTTTCATGTTTCGGCCCACTATCTAGCTTAGAATGAAGAATAAGGTAAAAAAGAATTCGATTCCTACGACTGGGAGGATTCCAAAGCAGTGATGGGGGAGAGCGGGGAAAAAAGGAAAGGTCTTGGAATTCGAGAACGATCCCGCGCTCGGCAATAAACGTTAGTCAACGCGAGATTTGAAAACACGCGGCTTCGCGGCGACGTATAACGCGCATGATTCACTGAAGCCCTAAAATAGAAATGATGCTCGTCGTAATTGGCTAAGATTTCGGCCTTAAATCTCGGACGAATTGCTGCATCACCGGGGACGCGAATCTCGATGAAATTCGCTGGACCTTTACGATCTTCTTACTCGAGAGGCTCTCCAATTTATCGCCCACCAAGTTCTAACAGTGGATCTTAAATTTCTTCAAATTCTGATAATTAATGGCTATAATGAATATAAATTATTTCCGAATAAACAAGGGGTACATATCACATAACTTCAAAATCGGTGTTAATGCAATTTTCACTCGTCATTCAATTTTTCAATGAAAATAAGAAATCTGATGAATTGATAATTCAATTGGCAAATTTTGCAGGCTCCTCTTAATATTGTCGAATTTATCGTTTGATTCTGGATGCAGTTTCCTGTGACCGACATTTACCAACATTTGATGGTTCGTGTCGGTGCTAAATTAAAAGATTCTAGAGCTAGATATTAAATATTAAGATATAAAATCACTGTGAAAAATTAAAACGCTTGGAATTTGACCCCGATTTTTTATTATATTCTAAGCAAGCATACTCTATATGCAAACTTCAAATTGTTTAATTTTGAGATAATAATGTGAATTTATTACATATTTGACACTTCACTCAACAATATTATAATGCACAGTGTTAAATTTCAAAGACTTGAAATTTATATTCCAATTTAAACGCCTCAATTTCAAACTGCACTCAGCCGGGGTAAATCGGATCATTTTCGGATAAATATGGATTAAAGTTTATGCTCTATAACTTTCTTTTCCACTGAAGCTTTATGTACATATTGTGGACAATATTCTTAGGATATATAATAAAATCCAAATCAAAATGTTTAATGTAACCCTAAATGTTCTATGCCGGAAGAGAAAATGAAAATCCGGCATATTCTTCCGGAAGGCAATAATCGATCTAAAAAAAGTGTCTACCCCTTTTGACTTTTACATAGTTTGACTTTTATAGTTCACCGTCTGACTTGTGAGTTATGATCACTTCCTAAACAACTAATAAATTAATTAAAGAATAACGTAATCAAAGCAAAATAATTAATATAATAAGTAATAGGAAATTCTTTTCAGCTTTCAACCTTAAGTTAAATTATGAGTTAATTACAAACTTTAGATACCGGAAGCTGCGAGTAAAGTGACAAAAAAAGGATTCGGTAGAGCACATGAAATGTATTACTGTTGTCCGTTGAATAGATACGGATAATTATCATAACGGGAAATGTCGTGTAAATCGTTGATAACGGCCGTTGTGTAATCATTCCTTATCTGCGGGGATAATTATCGCTGCCACCTAGCTTTGCTTTAACTGTGTAGTCTAATTTATTTCCCTCCCCATAACGGTTATATCGCACAGTGGTCTTCTGCAAGAATCAGTGGATTCGATTAGATTTAATAACGCCAGACGGTGCACTGTAATTAAATCGGTTTCTAAATCAAATGTTAATAAATAGCAGATCTAATGGAATTGAGAAAAAAATCAGTCCCGCCGTCTAGCCGGTCGAGAGCGGGAAAAGAATTAATGAAATATCAGTGCAGCGTTATCGCGAAGCAAAGCACAACCTGAGGAATAATGCTATAAGGATATTATTTAGATCGCGAGATTATATTGGCCTCACCTACGTAAATTACCAGCCAAGTTGAGACAGATCTGGATATGTCAGCAGATTTTTTATTTGATAGATCACTTCCGCACATACCTGTAACAGAAAAATATTTCAGTTTGATAATGACTTTTATTTATTATTCATGATTATTTTTTGCTTAATGAGAAAGTCCTAAATACAATGAAAAGTAAAGAAACATCGACGTAATATCCTTTTAAATCAAGATTTTTGATCCACTGAATAGATATAATCAACAACATATGTTCGCTGAATAACTGTACAAAACTGCTGATGAGCTCTTCAAATCTGGCCAAATAAATTAATCTGTGAATGAGCTTCGTTAACCTGATGAGCAGATACAGGATTCTACGAATTAAGGAAGTGAATCTACTGAAATTTTGTGTGCAGAAAAGATGAAGTTTCATCATCAGAATGTGTCAATAACAATAGTTGAATTTATTCATTAGGCCTTTAAAAGATGTTGTGATTGTTCTTTATTGTTTTAGTGGAAATTTCACTTTACAAAGTGTTTCTGATTTTTTTCGTTATATGAAAAATTTTCCTGGACAATCGTCAGTTGACAATACTAACCTGAGCGCATTTTTTCATGTACACCAGATGATGCTACCACTCTAAAAACAATTTTCAAAAATTGTTTATTCATAACACATCTTTTACGAAAATCATAAACATTTACTAACAATTTTTTTGTCATTTTAACGGAAAAGAGACAATAAGGTTTATAGGACCAACATAAAAACTTTTCCTAATTTCTCTCCAAAACAAAAATGTGTCATTAGTCATCTTTTATGAAGTTATGCAAATAATTTATAGTAATTAGGAGTTGATGCTAACCGGAACTAAATTTGTAGACCTGATTAACTCATTTCGTTGAGCTAATAAACCCAAAAATGGTTTCTTTCCTTTCAGAACTGTATCTACATTTCATTTAAGAAGGAAATTAATGAGGAAACTTATTAACTTTTTATAGTTATTCATAAAACCAGACAAGTGGCTGTGAAATAACCAAAGCACTTTTGATTGAAGGCCTTGACATATTTATAACGCTAACGCAGAAGATTCTGTTTTAATGATTGATTTACTCACAGAGATTATTCTTTTATTTGTTTCAGGTATGTATCACATTTTGCTAATATTCCCTGATTCTCGTTTGCATCAACGTCTGAAGGTAAGAGTATATAGTCTAGTGAAGGCTATTATAGTATTAAGAATCACTCTTACTGCTTTTCTTTTCTTTATACTATTTTATATATCATGAAAATATAGTATGTATATATATATATCTAAAAACAAGTTGCAACACAACCAATTAAACCTGCAGAATTTGATCCTTTTATAGCGAATCACTAAATCTCGGTAGTTTTCCTTAAGAACAAATACGTCTGTGATAATTATCATTGGATCTCTCGCTCTAAAAATAGAAGGGATTGCCGGAAGCTAATTTCATAATTGTTTACTCTCTCAGCAGAGCCTGCGACTTTGATCATTTAATAATCAACTCATATTGTTGCTTTTCCGCAGAAACAGTAAATACATTGTTTCTCTAACGCAGTATAAAACATAGTAATGACTAGCATTACATTTCTGTAGATATCCTTGAAACAATGATCTATTACATATCACAGTATTGCTGAACTTTTATCCTAAGCAAATCATTTCATCTCAATATACATCGTCAACAACATCCATCTCTGCTAACTTTATTATTGTTATCTCTTCACCAAGACTAGGACTCTGATCATTAACAAATCAATGCACATAATTTCTGGATATGGATCCTAGGAAGGCCATCCATATATACATGATTGTTCTTAGGGAAAAGTATCGAAACGAAGTAAGTTGTTGAAGTAAGTTTGACTAATATTTGGATATCCCTTGTTTGAACAACAACCAAAATCCAAGGATAATGTCCTCTCAAAACCACATAGCTACCACATATTGAACGCACCATTCAACATTCGGCCACTAAATAAAGCACAAGGTCCAACATTAAAAGTCAGCTCATCCCAGTTTTCTCCGTAAGATCAACCTTGCCCACATTCAGTATTCAGCATTCCTTCCAAACTGGACCAGAAGATCGACTTAGGCACGAGTTTGCAAGAAGTAAAACTGGTAGCCAAATCCCTGGTCGGATAAGGAGCGTTCGAGGTCTTTCCGGTCCAGGAGGATCTGCTGACGAGGAAGCTGGTTCCGATGAGACTGGTCTAACGGTAACTCCTCCGAGGATAACCTCGACCAACGGGGTTGTCACAACAACAACAAGTGGCGCCTTGCAACCACTTCTACCGGTGGTTGCTACCGAGTGAGAGAGAAGCGGAACAGGCGAATCCGGCTAGGTCAGCGTGCTCGAGACAGAGAGAAAGAGAGAAAATGAGAGATACATAGAGAGGGAGACCCGAGGAACAAGTGCAGACCTGGTCTCGAAGTCGGCGGCAGCAGGCGGTGCAGACAGGTTGTCCAGATTCCACGGAAGGTCGTTTGCTTTGCTTACCGCGGGTCGCGACGGTTGCTGGCTGCAGACTTAAACGTCGCCACTTGGGCCATACTTATAGACTCGGCATCTCAAGTCACACACACGAGCTCTCCTTAGCCTGGTTGCGTGCGGCTAGACCATCCGCTCGCGGGTACCACCTGAGAGGAGCACACCAGCGAGCCTCCAGAGTTGCTTATGTAGATCGTGTGCCACCCACACACGTAGAGAGAAAAAGCTTCGCTTATTGGTTGCATCTGGATTTGTGTGTATGCCTTTCATAGATTGGAAATGTGTAGGCGGTTTTGCTGTATGAACGTGTGCGAATGTCGAACGAGACGATTGAGAAGGGCCGAGAGACACCGGATACCAGATTATATACTGGCTTGACTCCTGCCAGCAGAGAAAGCTACTACACTCGTTTGAGGTTCTTACCTGTTTCAGGTGCGTGAGTCTACACATATCAATTCAAGAATCAGCTAGAGGTTCGCATCAGGAATGTGTCACGTATTTGACACTAGTCACCATGGGGCTCGAAAATTATTTCGTAAGGATCATCGGCTGATTGACAAATATCTCGTGGTTATTTCAGGCGTAGGGAATCTTGAGCTTAGGGAAAGATTGATATCTAATTTGAAAGAGAGATTGGAACAATAGTCTCTGGTGAATTTCTCCTTGCACTCTTGCAGCAATAAGCAAATAGGAAATATAGGCAATAACAATTGTTTCTCCCTTGTCAGAGATGAACCTTTGTAGCAACAAATTGTGGATAATTTGAAGATTAGACAAGATTTTTCTTAAGGAGAAGAACCAGGAAGACTTGGGAGTTCTCCATTAAATTTCGCAAGTTGGATTCTTTCAAGTCAGATTGAGGCCAAACATTTTAGAAGTTTTCAAATATCTCTTGTGGCTGTTTCAGGCGCAAGGGATGTGGAACTCAGGGGAAGATTGATGATCAGTCATAATTTGATATCATTAGTTGTAACGTGACACCAGGGTTTTCTTTAGGAAAAGTGTCTTTCGCTGGTTAGAGTTTAGGAAGTCAGATCTAGACGAAATTTCACAACAAGAATTTTTCGGTAAATAGAATTGTTTTCCGTCAGAATGTTCAATATTAGAATCAAAAAACGTTTGTAGTAAATGGTTCATCAGCCGATTTTTTAGTTGTTTCCCCAGAAGACTTCTAGGAAAAATCCCGAAAATCATTTTAAAAACTAGTAGTCATTGGTACATTTCCAAATATGTAGAGATCGCTGGATTCTTTTAAAATAGTCTGCACGGTGATATCCCGTTATATATCATCAGTCACGGTCGCATTTTTGTAATGTAATCAAGTGATCTGATAAGAGTAGTATGCCTGATTTGACATATTGGGCGAAGCCTGGGTTTTCATCCTACCATCCGCGGGCTGGATTACAAACAGGTGCATGATGGAGGAATTATTATTATATTTGTTTCAAGAAGTTGTTATTATTGAAACTAGGCTAATTTGTCCCTGCTACAGTATCATGTAAGACCTTAGCATGAGTGTATACCACCGGACGTCTCAACTTCATGGGGTATGGTCCTGTGAAAATTGTTCTTTACTAAGATGGACCTCCTGAGTTCAGCCGGTTTTCCGACTGTCGAGTTTAAAAGTAGCCATACGATGGACGAGCACCAGATCATCGAGTGTACACAATCCTCCTCGGCATTAAACCACCCGCTCGATATTAGTTAAACGCAGCGAATACACAACCTGGTTGTACATCGCAAACGAAAACCCATCAGAGTGCTATCCGCGCTCGAAATGGTTTAACATCTGCGACTCTTCCCAAGTCGAGATTTACCCTAATCTCTAATGTATCTATTAAAAAATCTGAAGATCTCTGGTGTCTGTTAAAATGTCCAGATAACCCTTACCTGCAGCCAGAATTACCAACATAAAAATCTTTAAGTACTTCAACAACTGAGGTTCACCGACTTCTCTCTCTATCCTTTAAAAACGGTTTTAAAATAGAAAGGAAGAGTAAGGAAAGGAAAAGGAGAGTCGCAGCTGCCGGACAGCGAATCTCTGGTTCCTTCTTTTTTCCCTCCTGAAGGACAGGCTCGACGGGAGTACAATTGGCTGGAATTAGCGATTCTTGTGCCTATCTGTGCGTACATTGTTCAACCTTGTACATGTACTCGAGACATTGTATTTCGTCCATGTACCAAGAATGTATTATATGAACATGCCCACGCGCTGCGGTACGTTCTCCACGCAGCTGTTTTTGTTACGTCAGTGTCGAGAGGAATGCTTTTGATTTATATCGAGAATACTCCACTCGCCTTGATTAGGTTCTTGCCTGGTTCCTGATTGGCGAATTTTTAAGGCTCGTTTGCTGATAAAGAAAAAAATCAACGAAAGAAGTTTACATTACGATTTCCAATTAAAAAATGTACTCATATTTCAACCCTGCAATTACAGTCCAAATTTTAACGGACCTTACTTTCAAATTGCGAAAATATTTTTATTCAACGAAACTATAATTTCTTAAACCGTTTTTCAATAATCACAACCCTGTCATGGTTTCGCTTTCCGTTATCGTTTCTGGATTCGATTAACTGAATGGATCGAAATGAATTAAAATTAAAGAGGGGGTTAAATCGACAAACGTCGTGCGCACGACCGTTTTGAAAGTCGTAAGCCAACCGATACAATTTGAGCCTTATTCTGGCTGACAAATGGAATTGCGGCCGATACCGGCACGACGCGACGTGTACAACTCTATCGCTCCAAGATCGAGAGGCGGATTGCCGGTCTCTTAAAAATAATTAAAGTGACAGAGGTATAGAGATAAAGAAGGTGAAACTTAATAGGAAAGATAAGGAAAGCTTAGTCGAAAGCGGGATTGACTTGTCACTTTATGGCAATGCGGAATCTGATTGCCGATTTAGGGCTCAACGAAAGGATAGATTTTTAACTCTCACAGGAATCGAAGATTGCTTATCTTTCGATCTGATCGTTATTTTGTAGATGATGGGAAGTTATTGGGTTTTTAGATTTTATCGCTTTTTTTTAAAAGGGAGGATGTTCCTAATTAAAATAAAGTAAGGCGATAGTGTGAGAATAAAAGGATAAGTGTACTAACTAATTCCCTAAAATATGTTCAATAATGCCTACCCAGGAAGCGGTAGTCCACTGATTGAGTTTTATTAAAAAAAAATTAGTTACATGCTGTTTATAATTTCAAAGGCTACCGGACGTTGGGTTAGTGGAAGACTGGTGCCTCTTCTCTACCCTATTAGGCTTGGTTGTAGTAGAATTTTCATCTCCTTTTTTAATTTGGAGTTAGCTATGATATAAAATTCGAAACGGTGATTATAAAGTCAATAATAAATCAGAATTTCATTAAGAGCTGCATTGAAGATTAAAGTTTATGTGAAGCATGCAGACACGCATGCGCAGTCTAGGGGAAAAGGAAGCAAGTCGATTCTAACCTATCTTGCAGGACACAGCATGAGGTGGGATACGAGACTACTCAGGAGAGATAAGGAAAGAAAAGGAGAGGAAAGATGGTGGCGAGAAAGGGGGATAGAAGAAGAGAGGGCGAGAGAAAGAGAGCAGAGCGGAGACAGGGCGTGGTCCAGGCCTTGCTCTTACTTGTAATTATATTTATTCGTGCACGCATGTGCACCTATAGTCGATGATATACGAGCACATTGAAATCTTCGCATTCCCTGCTAAGGGTAAAAAGGACACTACAAATTACATTATGTTTGCACTTTTGCACAAATTTTAATATTTGTTTGAAACGTATTTTGTATAACAATTTAAAATTTTCTTTGGCTATTTTTCTAATTTTATACATTTTATTCCGTGATCTTCCAAAACTTTAAATTTAGACATTCCCACGATGAGAAGTTATGAAAATTTCAAGTTAAAACCCTTCCAACTTGTATGATTTCAGAGGTAAAAACTTCAACTATTGGAAGCTGCTCAAATTATGGGGTTTCAAAATTGAGGGGCTTTAAAACAGCAAGTATTTGTAATAGGAAGACGCTGAATTTAAAACCCTTTTAAAGTAGGATGCTTGAAAGATTTTATGTTTTTAAAATTACGGGCTTCTAAAATCAAAAAACTTCAGGTACAAATTGAATGTCTTCTTTGAGCGGTTCAAGTGCAGAAATTGCAAAATTAGAGAACATTGACACTAAGAGTTTTTAAAATTGAAATAATAATATGCTTAAGCAAAATCCGCATCTTTCGATATAAAGTCACAGAGCGGGATATAACAGGATGTTATATTAATGAAGGAAGGGGAAATTTTTTTTAAATTTATTACATAGGATAAGAAAGGATACGATTATTCGAGAGAGGAATTGGATGAAAAGTTATAAAGTGGGATCGAAAAGGATACGAGCATTCGATGCCAGAATAGGATAAAAATCATTAAGGGCTTGGAAAAAGATGTGAATATTCGAGGAAGGTACAGGATAAAGTCATAAAATCAGGTAGAAAAGGATACGGTTATTCGAGAGAGGAATATCGGTCATAAGGCGGGATAAGAAAGGATAGGAGTATTCGATGAAAGATTAGGATAAATTTATAAAAAGTCAGAAGGTAGTTGGAAAATGATATGAGTATTCAAGGAAGAAGAAGGATAAAAAGTCACAAAATCATATAGAGAAGGATACAATTATTCGAGAGAGAAAAATAAGACATATACAGTTTAGGATAGAAAAGGAAAAAGTATTTTATGAAAGAATGAAGAGTTATAAAGTGGGAGAGAAAATTATACGAGTACTCGAGGGTGGAACGTATTAGAAATTCAAAAAATCGGATGGAAAAGAATACGATTATTCGAGAGAAGAATATAAATCATAAAGGGGGATAGGAAAGGACACGACTATTTGATGAAAGAATGAAATAAATAGTCATAAAATGGGATAGAAAATTCATACAATCGGATAGAAAAGGATACGATTTTTAAGGGGAGAAATGTGTTAAAAAGGCATAAAATGCGATAACATTTAAAAAAATTGAAATTGGGTAAAATACATAAAATGTCGAAAAGAGAAGTACAAAAGAGCGGAAATACAGTAGGCTTATAATTATAATATAATAATAATAGAAAATATATAAGCAATAATAAAATAAAAAATAAAATATAACCATAAAAATTAGTTTTCTTTTAAAAGTTTATGCCCCCGATTTTTATGGATATATTTAAGAAATTATTAAAGCTTTTCAGATTTTTATGTCACTTGATGTACTTTTGTTACTGCAACAAACATTTTTAAAGAAAATTGCAGCAGAAACGCGATATTTAAAAAAATATCCACTTTTTAACGAACTTTCATAAATGTGGGTATTTTTCAATGCGCTATAACTTCGGACATATGAGAAATAAAATATTTTTTTTTTAGATTTGCTAGAAATTAAGTCTGCTTTAATCCATATCCTAAATATTTTTGTCTACACTGCACAGGAGAAATGTGACTTTCCGAATTAAATTCTTTTTTTACATTTTTATTTTCTACAATTTTCTTTTTTACCATTTTTGTTAGAAAATTATAACTTCCGAAGGCTGTATCTCCTAAGCTATATGTGATACGAAATTATTTTCTTTAGTTTTAGGGGAAATTTAATTTTTAAATTGCAATTTTTCTCACTTTTTCCAAAATTGTTATGGGTTTCGGATGTCCAAAGATATTTAATGCTTGGATACTTTTTTATATGTAAAATTACAGAGTTTAAGCTATAAAAGCACTGCTTTGGAGTTATTTTAACGAAGTTATACATAATAACTTAAAAATAAAATAAAAAAACATAAATTGAGTTTATTCAACAATCCCTCCAGCGACTTTTTATTTTGGTCTTAAAATAATTTCAAGGCATCACCTAAATGATATCAGAAGAAAAACGAGAGGTGAATTTAATTCAAACCCACCGTACAAAATATCATGAATGAAAAAATGTTTGAAAATGGGACTAGGATAGAGTGATGAAACCGGATTCAAATTGATGAAGTTTTAAAAAAGAGGAATAGAATTAAAAAAGTGTTAGAATATATGATAAAAAATGATCGAATAATGGGAAGAGAAGAACTGATGGATCAAGCGATAAAGAGAAATAGAAAAGAATACAAAATATTGGTAAAAGGATGGATAATAGTTACAGAAAGGAATAGTAATAAAGTGATAGCAAATATTTGGAATGATAATGAAAAAGATGAACAATTATTAAGAAGAGGAATAGAATGAAATAATGAAATCGAACATCAAAGAAAGGTTAAATCCTTATAGAAAAAGATGAAAAATAGACAATACTTTTGTATTAAAATTGTGTCACAGAATGGGATAAAGATTGTTAAAATTGCAGGGAAATCGAATAGAAACGTCGTATCGAGAACAACATTTTGTATAATTTCTGTTCCGCCCTATCCCTTTTAATCTTTATTTGCCAGCCACAGCTTTTGACAAAGAAAGAATTAAAATTTAAATCAAGAAATACGATTGAACAAGACTAAAAGTAAAAATAAATTTCCAAACGTTTTAAACTTTCTCCAGTTTTCTAAAGTCACACATTGGCATTTCAAAGCGAAAAATCGCTCAAAAATTTTTTCTCGAGATTTTACAAATAGAAAACCGAAATTAGATTCCTGGTCGTAGATTTTTTTTATACCATTAAGCCATTTCTCTTTCGGGGTAGGCGTACTCGCTCGGTGAGGAAGGAGGTATAGATTTTTTATATTGATCTAGAATTCTCGTGTTATTTATTTAAATACCACGTATATTGATTTATAAATAACAGAATGTCCGCCTATTAGCGATATGAGACCAGTTGGCTTACATAGTTGCTAGTAGATTAACAAAGTTTTGATAAACTTACTATATTATTAGTGAAAATGTACTCAGCGCAATATACTTATCACGCCGTGAGTAATATTTTGTTGCATTTCCTATCATGCATCGTTGTCCATTTTTTAATTCGAGAGAGTCGCTTATCTTTTCAAGTTTTGCTCGCTGGAGCTTTAACTCGCGGAAATATGGTCTAAAGTCTACGCGACAGAGACACGCGAAAATATCTCGCTTGAGCGGTTCGCAACGTCCACTGATGCAGCGCGGTGCAGCGTGGCGCAGCGATTACGAGTGACGGGTGAATTACATAAAGCGCAGCTAACGCGCGCGGAACACGCGTGCTCCTTGGAATTTTAATTTTTCGTTTGATTTTCATTAAACGGTTTTCCCGGACGCGAATGCACATCGATCAAAGTATGTAATGACAGCCTGCGCCGCTAGAGGTTATACGCTGATGATTGATCGTTCGTTTCCAAAGACGCGACCACAGAAAACGAACATTAGAAGCGAGGAGAGATTTTTTACACAATTTGAATTTCGCGTCATTACGGCAACATCGATTATCGGATTTGCAATTTGCATTTTATAGGTTCTTATTGATTTCTTAAAAATGATGAAAAATTCCTGTGGCAAGGTTTATCTGATTTTACTATTAATCATCAAATTATTTAAATCGGTTAATTTTGCGTTTATTACAGAGATGGAAAATACAAAGAATTATTTTTTAAAAGAATCAATAATATTGATCGACTAGAGATATTGAAATATCTTTATTTCCAATCACGTTCGAGTGTACGTACCTGAATTGGAAATCAGATTGAATTTTCGAGAAATATTAAGGATTTTAGAGTTTTGAATTATTTTCAGTATTTAGTAAGTAATATTGTAATTGTGTTTCATATTTATATTCTTTCCTTTTTTATTGTTTATTCAAGTTTTGTCTGTTGTAATGGATTTTGTATATTTAGTAGTTTTTAATTTTTTTTAGATTGCCATGCTTAAAAAGTCTTTGATTTAAATTTTGTTTGAATGGCTGAGTTTTTATGAAAGTAAACTGCACAAACTGTACGGAAAAAAAATTTCGATGAAATTGTCTCATTACGACTTTTGATGATCGTCATCAGAAAACCGAAGTTTTACTGAAAAAGTCCTTTTCCGTAAATTTTGTATGGGGTCCCTTGGATGGTTTCAAATTTAGAGGTTTCCAAATATGGGTGTTGTACAATTTAAATTATCCCAAATTTAAATTCTTTAAAATTATACTTTTTCTCATTTAGAATATCTTCAATTTAGATTGCTCCCAATTTGGACAATTCGGAATTATCATTTCCTGCATACTTTCAAGCGTTAGATGCTTTTAGTTTATCGATTGTTTTCAATTCAAAAGATCGAAAATATAATACATATTTTAATTTCGACGATTCAGGTATAAAAACAACCTTACACCTACGAGATCAATAATGTTAATGCAAAAGAATGTTTTTTGCTAAATTTATCTGAAACACTTTTAGTGACAACAGTCATGCAAAATTTTATAAACCTAAACTTCAGTTTATCGAAAATTCCCTGAAACTTTCAGGTTTTCCCTGCTAGTCCCTTTATTTCCCTGACTTGTAGCAACCGTGTGGCAAGATTGCAATTTCCGAGACGCGTTTTATTTTTTTTGCCCAATAGATACAATGATTTAATGATCTGTTTCACTGAAGGGTGATGAAAAGTCTGGATTTCTTTGATGCACCTTTCGAACCTTCAATTAAAGAGCACCCCGTTCACAAAATACATATCACGTTACACGACGGATCAAAATATCAGCGGGAGGGCCATAGCAATTGGACGCTTGCCGATAAACCGTGTTGAAAATTCACAGAAGGGTTGAACAAGGAAGAAAAAAAGATAGAAAAGACAGAAAGAGTTTGACCGGCTAGAGGATCGATCAGCCATTACCATAATTTGTATATGAGTACCACCTGGAACGGTGGCAGTATCCCATGGTCAATGTTCAACCCCTTCTTTTAAAATAAATGCAAGCTGCCATGTCTCCCTTTTTTCGACTCTCTTTTTTCCTTTCTTCCTTTTCCTTTGCTCTCTTTCCTTCTTCATCTTTTCCTATCTTTTTCTCACCCTCTTCCTTCATCTTTTCCTCTCTTTCTTTCTTTCCCCTTTGCTATCATCCCCACTTTTTCTATTCCTTTCTTTCTTTCTTCCCATTCAATTTTCTTCAATCCTTCTTTCTTCCTCACACTCACAGAGTGCATCCCATTATAGCGTTAAAAAGAGGGCAAGGGACAATCCAGGCAGAAGATAGTTTTGCCCCCGTGGTGTATGGTGTCTGGAGGCGATGACCCTTTAAGCCTTAAGGGATCCGTTTATTGTGCTACTCACCTTCCATGGGCTTTTTGAATCTTTTTTTCTCCCCTGCTCACTACCGACCTGCCACGATATTACAGACAAAAAAGTACAGTACAGGAACTAATTAAAATTGCATAATTATCTGTCTGGAGATTTATATCCAATTAAATCAAGTGAAAAGGAAATGCGTTTTGACTCCTGTCATACTCGATTTTCTTATCAGATTCGAAATTTTCCTTCTGGACGTTTGATCACTTTTGTTAATAATATCCTGACATTTGAGGTCACAGAACTTAGAAATCAAGTCGAACATCAGGAAATACGAATGAGTTTGTTGACGGAAATAACTCGTAAATTGCTAATCAAAAAAGTCAAATGAGAAAATGTAAAGTTAGATGAATATAGAAAGTAAGATGATCAGAGGCATGAAAAAAAGAGGATTTTAAAATATAAGAAAACATCTCTTTTGAAGGAAAATCCACTCCCTTATTATGTTGAAGAAAGATAAAAGTTGTTCTAAATTAAAGGCATCATTGAGACGTTTCAAAATCGTCTTTCCAACTTGACTCGATCGATTGGCCATCCACCTTTGATATTTTAATCCATCGATAGAGGTGACGCGCGTTTAAAGCGCATTTTGATGCGAGACGTGACGTGCACTCTCATTACTATACACACCCATGCAATTTAAATGCATGTGTCGAATATATACGGTCCATTATAAATTTATATGGTGTGAGGAAGAAACACTTTTTGATTGGTTTATTCACTTAAATATCACGAATCCCTTCCGACATGTAATAATGAGCCTCAAATCAGTTTTTCAGACTTTTTAAAATAAAAAATATATTCATCAATACTAATATTAATTTATCAAGTTTCCACAAGAACATTTCCGATACTTCGGCCATGCAAAAAAAGTTCTCATGCAGGCACACAATGACAGTTTGAATTTTTGAAATATAAATTGTCTTCAACATATGTGCTTTAAAATGCTGATTTCTTTTTACTTTACTGTCCCCAAATTTTTGCTTTTATTTCGGATAATCTTCGGAACTTGGATTTTATCAACAATTTTAAATTTCGATTTTTTGAACATTAAATTGGATTTTTTAAGACTCGAAATTTCAATGATTTTTTAGTTTGGAATTAATCAAAATCTAGCGATTATAAATCTCAATTGTTTTCAAATTGAATATGTCCCAAATTAAATGTTCTCCTCAATGGATATTTTTTATAGATGCTTCGAAATTTTGATTTTTCCAGATTTGGATTTTTTATTAATTAAATTATTTTTTATTCCGGTGTGCCTTGAAATTTCTCTCAAAATTTGATTTTCACATGGATTGTTTTCAGTATAAATAACTTCAAATTGGGATAAATTGAAACTCTGATTTTTTGGAGAACCTGAATTATATATGTTTTTAAATAAAATTGAAACTGAGAACTTCTTTATCTTCAATTTGTCCAGATTGTTTCTAATATTTTTCTAGGTAATTTTTCACATTGATGACTTTTACGAATGTAGGAGTAAATGTTACTGAATCTTTTCAAAAATTTTTTTTCTAGTTCAAAAGTAAAATATAATTCGAGGGAGACCCAAAAAGTTTCATATTTTTCACAAAAAATAAACTACAAGTCTATAATAATCACGTTCATAACTAATTCTATTCTTGTTCTGTTGAAACCACATATAATAGTAGCGTACACATCTTTAAGTGCTGATTACGAATATAAAATGAAACTTTCAAAATCAATTCGAAAAAACTGCATATCAAATTTCCAAAAATAACAATTAATGGTCACTTTTCAAGCTGGAATAGGGGTAAGCTACAGAACTTCCGCATTCCCTTTTCCAGATCCAAAAATTATCATTTTAAATTGAACAAATTTTTATAAACATTTATAATTTATTAATGACAGAACATTTATTCAACATATTATTTGAATGTTAATTGTAGCAATTTTTAATTTGTACTATTCTAATATTTCAAATTAATCAACTGTTAAATAGTAAAATTCATCAAAACTATTGAAATCAATTAATATTTAATATTAATGACATATTTTATCGATTCACATTGCTTTCAATATAATAGATTTCTTCTGATATTGTTTCGTTCTGAAATTTGATTAAAAAAAAAACTAATGAAAATAAAAAAATGCTGATATTACATTAGGAATCTTCTATAAACTACAGTACTAACTTTAGGCTATTTTACACACCCACCTCCGCTAACCGTCGTTGGAAACAGTAACCCCCCCCCCCCCCCCCGTAAAAAGCAACGTATCCCAAAATTCGACCAAAACATAGGAAAGCGGATGATTTTTTACGAAAATAGGGTAATAATGGAGGAATAAATTTTTTTAAATAAAATGAATGTGAATACCATATCGAATGTAATATGAAACACTTTAAATACCTAAGATTTCAAGTCAAAATATATATTAAATTTTCAACAACCAAGATTAACTTTATAACAAAAAACACGAATTTTAAAAGCCAAAAGGGCGAATTATCTATAAAACGGTTGAATTTTCAACCGAAAAGTATGATTTTTTAATTAAAAAGTTGATTTTCTACCAAAAATTCAAATTTTCATGAAAATAGTTTAATTTTTGACCAAGTAGTTAAATTCAAACCAAAAGTATGAATTTAAAAAAAAAGTTAATTTTCAAGCAATTAGTTGAATTTTCTACCAAATTGTTGAATTCTCAACCAAACGAAATTGATTTAGAGCCAGTTGTATTTTCAACCAAAAAGGCTGAATTTTCAAGCAAGAATATTAATTTTCGATCAAAAGAGACGAATTTTTAACAAATTACATAAATTTTCTAATTTTCAACCAGAAGAGATCAATTTTCAGTGAAAAATCTAAATTTTCAACCAAAGATGGAATAGTTACATTGTTTGTTAACAAAAATTAATTTTCAACACAAAAAAAGAATGTTGAACAAAATTGTTACATTTTCAACTAAAAAAAGGAAGTTTCAACTAAAATATTATGAATCTTCAAAAAAAATAAATTTTCAACAAGAGTTTAACCCGAAAGATGATTTTTTAACATGAAAGAATAATTTTCGAAAAAAATTTGGTTGAATCTTCAACCAAAAAATTAATTTTCCGGAAAGAAGATTGATGTTCTAGCAGAAAATATAAATTTTCCAAAAAATATTATACATTAATTTTCAACAAAATTATTGAATTTTAAATCCAAAAGGACATTTTTCGAAAATTAATCTTCTGTGTTAAAAAATCATCTTTCGGGTTGAACTCTTGTTGAAAATTAATTTTTTTTGAAGATTCATAATATTTTAGTTGAAAATTCCTCTCTTTAGTTGAAAATTCAACTATTTTGTTCAAGATTCTCCAAAATGGTTGATTTCTTAACAAACAAAAAATGATTTTTTTAATAAAAAAGATCATTTTCTACCAACATTTTAAATTTCCATCAAAATACTTACATTTTTAGCCAAATAGTTAAATTTTAAACAAAAATGTCAATTTGTTACAAAAAAGTTAGTTTTCAACCAATATGTTGAATCATCAACCAAACCAGATTAATTTAGAACCAAACAGTTGCAGTATTCATCCAAAAGGATGAATTTTCAACCATGAAGACTAATTTATGACCAAAAAAGACTAATGTTAAACAAAGTATATTAAGCTTCAACCAGAAAAGGTCAATTTTTAATAAAAAATATCAGCTTTCAACCAAAAATGGAAAATTTACATTGTTAGTTAAAAAAAACAGTTGAAAAAAACAAATTCTTAACTTAAACAACAGTTTAAAACAACAGCAAGAAAATAATCTTCGAAAAAAAAGACTTCAACACTGTTAAAAAAATCTGATCGAAATTTAATATACATGTGAGTAAAGTCATTTGCACATACCGTACATTAATTTTAATATACCATCATGTTGTAAAATTAATATACATGTATATTAAAGTCGGTAAAACAGAATGCGTGAAAACAACAAGTCCTTTGATACCTTCAGATCTTGTCAAATTTTAAAAAATAAAGCAATAACCTTACATTCGTCGACTGAATTCTTACTTACAATTGAAGTGCAACGTACGGGTGGAATTATTCCTAAAATTCGCTGCGAATGTTAGAATTTTAACGTGAGTACAGGTGCTTGGAGGTTAGGTTTCTTAATTATTTGTTTAGTTGAACTTGTCTCTGAAAAACCAGTGTAGTTTACATTCATCTAGGAGAAAATATTCTTTTTGATCATTTATAATTGAAAATTGCTGCCAGAATTGTTTTTAATTTTTGTAAAGTGCAAATATCGGACTTTTCTGATAAGTGATCAATATGCGGTATATGAAATTTAATAACATAGTCTCTTAATGGCGATTCCGTATACCTAGGTTTTAGATTTAATATACAAATGTATATTAAATGTATATTAAAATTGCAAACATTTAATCCAAAAGATTACTTATTATCCCAGAAGATTCATTTTCTCTTAATGGAATAGTTAAATCTTCCACTGAAAAGATGAATCTTCAACCAAAAAAAATGAAATTTTAATAAAGTATTTGAACTTTCAACTAAGTTGCGAAAACCCGAGAAAAAAGGGAGAAAGGGCATGTTTCTTAAAAACAGAGAAAAAAAAGAAAAATTCTTTAAAATCATCAGGAAACGAACCAAATGTTATCTAAGCTTGTAACATTACCTCCACTAACCCTCCCCCCCCCCAACCCTTACCAACCGTAGTTTTTAGCGTGCCCCGCTCCCCCTAAAATTGATAACGTAGTTTATAGACGGCCCCTTAAATCTTAATTAAAATCCCATACATCTCCAGTTTCTGAGAGTTTCTTGGCATTTCTTTGAATTTGTATACTTTCCCACGCACTATTTATGATTCTTGCTGTGTTTTAAAGACTACATACTTTTTGCACCATAACCATGCCGTTTGCGTTCTCGCACACGCATTATATGTTAATTGCAGTGAGTGTCGGACAGTCGAGGAGTCAAACGAGCAGGGTACTTGGTTCGAGCGTCCTTGCCCTTTACCATAGATCGCAGGTTCTACATCTCTCTTTTCCTCACTTTTGCATCTGAAGGTAAAATCTTCACCTTCTCTCTTTCTCTCTGATCTCGCGATCAAGTCCACCAACGCATCTTAATGTTTCTCTCTATTTCCAAGTGCTGCTTTAATCGACGCGATTTGCTGTAAAATATGAACTATTCCATAATGCCGATAGTAATATGCGTCTAAAAATACCTATGAATGTTAAGTACTGAGTGATTTAGTAATCAGGGGAATCTAGCGATTCTTAAATACATTTTATTCTTGCCATTAATTCTCCATGCTTATCTTTGTAATCCACGAAAGGAGGCTCATCGAGCAAACTCAATCAACTTTATGTATTTACTTATCTATAGAATTAACATATTTTATACCTATACTACACAGTTAGTGTATTTTTGTCAAATAGAATAATTACTGTATATATATTATATATATATATATATATATATATATATATATCTTAATATTTAATTCTAGCAGTAAATGCTACTTCTGGATTTTTATTTTCTAACATTAAAAATATAAATAGTTTAAGAATCCATTATCGAACAAAGTTTTTAATATTAAATTTAAAATAGCTATTTGTGATACAAGTGCGCAAAATAAGCGATTACTGAAGAGTGCGAAGAGCTGAAGGCAAATGCTGCAATCACATGAGTAGCAATCGCCTATGCGTACATGTATCACTCGGTAATTTTTGCAACAACCACTCGAGAATTATTTAGCACTTTTTTACACTTTTCACCAAAAACCAATCCAGTGGTGGGTTTAAAAAAATTCCTGTACAATTTTTTACACGAATTTTTAAGAATATTTTTATTTTGCCAGTGTGCAAAGTTACTCAGCTCTAAAGTGCGCATTCGCGTCCATTGCGTCGATTCGCAAAGTAGACGTGTTTCAAAGTGCTCATGCGCGATTATTATTCCAGCACAGTCTGTTGGATTTAAGTACTTTGCATATCACTTAGAGTCATGGAAGTCCTCACTTTCGAGGTGGGTGTTGCAAAAATAATTTTGAACAATATCTCGGCTAACGTTATGGAAAATTCTGTAATACTAGCCTAATTAATGACTTCGAATTGAAAGTGTTGGATTTAAAAAAAAAATATATATATATACATATTTAACAATAATGATTTGAGAACGTTCCGAATCAAAAAATTTTCGATTAGGTAAAATTGTGGAAAAAATAAAAATATTTCGAATGAAATGAACAGAAATTGAACTTGTATCATTTATAAATAAAAGCCTTTGAAATTTAATAATTTGAAATTGAAAGTGTTTTAGATTGAGAAATTTTTTATCAGATGCTCTTAAAATTGAAATATTCAAAAGTAGATAATTTCATTAGGAACCCATGCAGAAATTTTGCCGTGGCCCCGATCGGGTTCGGATCTGGCCAAATCCGGCGCGGATCCGGAAACCGTCCTGGGCCTGACCCGTGATGAAACACACGGCCCGATCGGTGCCGAACGTGGCAGCCCGATCTGGCTGCCAGGTCGGTCCCGGACCGGATCCCGATTAATTTCCTGTTGATAATATTTATAAAATTTGGGTATTTTTTCTAAAATAATTAATAAAAAACAAAGTTAGTCACGATCGATTTCATTTCCCAGAGCTTCCGGTTCATCGAAATTAATATTTTCTTCCTCTTCATCTTCATCATTAGCTTCAGAACCTAAAATATAATTAAATACACGTTTGTCAGTCTTCTTAGCATATAACCTTATATTTACAAATCGAGACCGTAATTATTTATAGGTATTAAATTATGAGCTGAATAATTTCCTATTAATTAAAAAAAACTAATAATGTCAATTGAGGATAGCCGTGCATATATAAATCTTGAGAAACAAATTTAATATTAATTTTATTATTGAGGTTAGGTTTCACTGATTTACTTACTTACATTTCCGTCTCATAAATATGGTATCCTGGTTATCGCACGGTGTTTCTGAACCCGCGGAGTGCTTTTACGCTTTGGCATTGTTTATTGAATCCTTTTTCACGTATCAAATTTGAAATTTATTTCAAAATTGAGTAGCTGTCAAAACTGCACACACGTAATTCGCTACTTCACAGAACACATACTAGGTGTCGTTGTAGGCGGTAACCCGGCCACCGGGTCTGACACGATGCTGAAACCGCGAAATATACCCTATCCGGGACAGACCGGGCCAACCCGATCAGGGCCTGATCGGTAAAATGGATCCAGTATGGCGATTTCTGCATGGGAAAGAGTTCAAATTGTATCATTTCTAATTCAAAGTGTGCAAAATTGAACAATTTTATTTTGACAATGTCAAAACAATGATAATTGAATATTTTCAGATTAGAATTGTGAAAATTGGATCATTTAAATTTGAAAGGAATCAAAATTGTGTTATTTCTAATTAAAAGCATTCAAAATTGAATAATTTGAAATGGAGAACGCTAAAATTTAAATAATTTCCAAATCAAAATGATTACAATTTTACAGTTTGAAATTGAAAACTAAATTCAATGTTTCAAAGCTTATGAAATTCTAGAATTTTACATTGTTATTAGATAAAAAACTATAATTTAGATACATTAGAATTGATTAGACAAATTTTTCTAAGATCAAAAATAAATTTCCTGGCATTTGCACTATTCAAAATTAAAGAAATTTCAATGATAATCTTTTTTAAATTGAATGATTCTAAAAAAACGTTCAAAATAAAAAGTAATTTTAATGAGAAACATTGAAAATGATCAAATTTCTACTACGGAGCGTTGAAAATTAAACGTATTAGAACTTCATTTAAAACTGAAAAAATGTTAGTTACCAAGAAATTATTCGATTACTGAGCCATCATTTTCAGATAGTTTAAGTTTGATCTATTTTTACTTTCAACAACACATTTTTTAACTTTTTAATTCCAAATCGTATAATTTTTGACGCTTAATTTAGAATTGTTATTTATTCTTGAAATTTTCCAGTTTAATTTATTTGTTTATTTTTAAAAACACATTTTTTAACTTTTGAATTCCAAATCGTTTAAATGTTGACACTCAATTTAGAATTATTACTCATTCTTAAAATTAAAAAAAAAATTTTCATTTTTACATGATTCATTTTTTAAACAAGATATATGATTCCAATGTTTGAAACTGTACAATTTCAAGCCTTTCAATTCGAAATGTTTAATATTTTGGAACATTGAAAAAAATAATTTAATTTGCAATGTCTAGTTCTACAATCTTCTCATTTTTAAGGTTCGAATGTGAGAAATTATATTGCCTTAGTTGTTTTGAATTTATTCTGGAGACACTTAATTCAAAATTGTTTATTTACAAATCTTCTAAACTGAAAATTGTTCAAATTATTGAATTAAAAACTGACTATCATGGCTTTCAATATGAAATTTTGCAATTTTGAAATAATTAATAGTGAAATTGTCCTAACATTTTTAATATTTGAATTTGAAACTACAACATTGTGAAATTAGAAATTGGATACATACAAAAATGAAGACATTTTAAACCAACATTTTCGAATTTAAACTTTGCGAGTAAAAAAAGAACTTTAGTTTCAAGGCCTCAAAAATTGTAAACTGAAATTATTTTCACCGTTCGAAACTGAAAATTTTTTAATATTGTAAAAAATGTAAGACTCTAAAGTCTAATAATTATAAAAAAACTTCGAAAATGATATGCCTTTTATTGAAAACTTTCAAAAACGAAGCATTCTTAAATCAGGATATTGAAAATAAGTCGTTAAAAATATTTAATTTTCAAATTGTGCATTGCCATACAAGGACAACAATCTTAATGTTGAAGAAAATTTTATAAGATGTCAAAATGGTGTATTAATACATATTACTAAATAAGCTGTCATATTTACATGACAGAAAAAGTCGCCAGACAAAGCGCATAAATTAATTCGAAGATCATTTTTATTATTAATAATTATAATTATGATTGCCTAAAAAGGTCCTTTGTTCCAATATGACATGGCTTGCAGTGACCTTGATCCTAAGTCGAGGGAATCCAAATGTAGGCAGGGCCGCATGTACCATTCCTGCTGTATTTGGACGCATGATGCAACTAATGCGCTGAGAGTGTGGCCCTCATGCTATTTGTCACGCTTGACTGAGCACGGCATCTTTCTCGGTCCCAAGGCTGCCCTCATCGCAAAACTGCCGAGGACATCAATTCTAGATATATCTTAAACCAGGGGTTCTTATATCGGGAGTTGAGTGTATTTTGATACTCTGAATCCCTAAGATGTCTCTAAAAACGTAAAAAAATTTTTAAAGAATCAAGAAGTCTTTTATTATCTAAATAGGCCTCATTTTTAGAATTGTAATTGTGCAACATGTACTACACAAATGTATCTAGGTTAAACCAGAAAAGATATTACGACAGCTATCTATCTCGGATCTTCCCCCTTTTCCCCCCCCCCCCCCTTCTTTACATCACCGGTGTATAAAAATCGACTTTTTTATTTGCCGAGGACAATAACGGAGTAAACGACAATGATCGTCATAAGCGATACGTGATGCTGGTTGCAAGTATCGCTCTACTTTTATAGGTAGAGATAAAAAAAAAGAAAATAAGCAAATTGCAAGAAAAGAGGTAAAAATGAGAAAAAGAAAAAGTAACTTCACAGGAGAAACGAAGACGGATTCGAAAGGTTATGTCGATAATTCGCATTTATAATGCAGAGGTTGCTCTAGTTGGCCTCCACTTGGCCTCTAGAGTCCAGTTGGACTACGTTGTAAAACTATTATGGGCGTGAGACGAGACGAAGAAGGAAAATGGTTTCGCGGCACTGCGACAGTTAGATATCCGGTCGTGAAACTTACACCTGATCGTCTTCTGGATATCAGGGTCGGTTTTCAAATTTTCAATTAGTATATTTGTTTTTTTTTAATTTGAGGCTTTCCTAAATATAAATTATTTTCATTTTTAATGGTAGCCAATTTTGGAAATTTGTAATTTATATGCTTGCAGACTGACATATTTTCCAATTCTGAAGTTGAATCTGGAAAATGATGGATTTACAGAATCCTGGCCACGGACTCACTTTAGAGATCAAAAATTAAAAATGTTATTCTTTAGTCTGAAAAATCAAAATTCCTATTTATTTATCGCGGAATTAATAGAAGCCAATAAGATAATCTAACTATTTTTGTTCAAGAATTCATCTTTTTCATTGCAAAATGTTATTATTTGGTTCAACAATGAACTTCGCTGAAAATGCTACAATTTTTCTAAAGTCATACATTTCTTGGTTACAAATTCCATTTTTTTAAATTCGTCTTTTCAGCTTAAAAATTCAAGGATTTTATTTAATTTTCTTTCTTTCTTCATAACAAATTTTTTTGGATTGAAAATTCAACTCTTTCTGTCGAAATCTCTTTTTTTTTGTTTGTTAAAAATGCAACTGTCTCGTTAAAAATAAATCTGTTCCGACTGAAAATTTTCTTGTTTAAAATTCACATTTTCTGGGGTTTTTAATCTGTTATATTTCGTTCAAAATTCAACTAATTAGTTGTAAATTAACTTTTTTGTCGCAAATAGAAAATCTCGGCTTGGAAATTTTATTCAACTATTTTCTATTAAATTCGTCTTTTTGGCTTGAAAATTCAATAATTTGGCATAAAATTAACTATTTAGTACAAAATTAAACTGTTTTGTAGAGAAATCGTTTCTTTTTTCTCTATTAAGAATTAATTCTCTTCAATTAAATTTTGACTAAAATCACATAAATTATTGAAACGATTTAGTTAAAAATTTGTGTCATTTGGTGAAAATTCGTCTTTTGGTAGAATCTTCTCAGTTGAAAATTAAACTATTTGGTTATAACTTTATTATTTTTTTGGTATAAAACTAATTTTCTTGGTTGCAAATTTTTTTTTTTTTAATTCGTGTTTTTTGGTAGAAAATCAATTTTTTGGTTGAAAATTCAACTGTTTGGTTGAAAATTAATCTGTTTTAGTTAAGTTGAAAATTCATCTTTCTATGTTGATAATTCAACTCCTTGGTAGAGAGTTGAACTACTTTCTTTTTTTTTAACTGAAGATGTAATTACTTCATTTAAAATTCAATTGATTGGTTATAAATTAACTTTCTTGTTGAAAATTTAAATTCTCGGTTTGAAAATTCAACCGTCTTATAGAAAAATAAGTCGTTTTGGCAATCTATGTCATTTTTTTTATATTCGTCTTTTTGGTAGGAAATTAATTTTCTTTGTTGAAAAATCAAATATTTGTTATATACATATATATATTTGTTGTTGTTGAAAATTCGTCTTTTCTGGTAAAAAATTAATCTTCTTAGTAGAAAATTCAAGAATTTGGTTAAAAATGTATGTATTTTGTTTAGAATTGATATTTTTTGGTAGAAAATTAATCTAACTTTTTGAAAATTCAACTATTTGGTTGAAAATTTACGTTTTTTTTTAAATTCGTCTTTTCTGGTAAAAAATTAATCTTCTTGGTTGAAAATTCAACTATTTGGTTAAAAGTTTACGTATGTTGTCGAAAATTCGTCTTGTCTGGTAGAAAGTTAATCTTCTTGGTTAAAAATTCATGCTTGAAAAGCCAACTACTGAAAAATCTTCCTTGTTTGCAAACTCCTTTTTTTTATTTGAAAATTCATCGTTTTTGGTCAAAAATGCCACTGTTTGGTTAAAAAGTAATCTGTTATAATTGGGGATTCTACTATTTTGTTGGAAATTTGTCATTTTTAGAGCAATTGAACAATTTATGATCCAAAATGGACATCTTTTCTTGGTTAAAATATCAACTATTATACTTTTTGTTGAAAATTTATCTTTTTCTGGTTGAAAATGCCACTACTTGTTTGAGAGTTGAACTTCTTTGGGAATTCATACGAAAAAGTAAGATCCCCCCCCCCTCCCCTCAAAAATAATCTAACGAAGGGAAGTACGTGGCTAAAAAGTGCAGAAAAAAACTTCACGTTATTTATGCACTGCACCTAATCCGCCTTTGAGACAATTTTCTGGTAAGTTGTGATTCGCTGAGATGGTGGACATATTATTTTAGCCAATTAGCAAAGAAATTCAAAAATATTTTCCAACGAAATGTGAAGAAATAGTGGCATTAGCGAACAATTGCTAAAAAATAGTGTCTTTCGTGTAATTTTTTCCAAAACAGTATAACAAAATAGTGTCATCACTCAAAAAAAGTGTCAATAGTGTGGTGAGTCCAAGAACTGAGAATGTTGAATGATTTTCAGTTTGCGTATGATTGATTTGCACTTACTACTTGATTTCTCTCACGAGACGTGATACCCCCCCCCCCCGCACTTTAAGCATAACCTGCAATTCCTTGAATTATTAGGATGCTCTCAAAATCGAAGCAACGTCAGAATTTCTCAAAGTATTACACTTCTTGAACTTGAAATAAAAGTTTGTGCAACATTTGGCTAATTTTCTCTTATCCGACCCTGAAACATGTCAAAGACTGCTTCGTTATAAGATCGACACTTTAGCCGCGGGTGAAACTCCAACGGGTTTCTATGGAAAAAACAGCGATCGCGAGAGATCCGCCTTTTTTAAAGATCAGCGCTGATCTCTCGCCGTGTAAAAATGCAGCTCGTACGTTTCTCCAAAGTGGGAAACGATCGATCGAGGGAAAAGAGAAAAACGCCATCAGTTTTCCCAGGTTCCTAAAACCTTCGAAGAAATCTCAGGAATCTCAATTGTTCGGACGATAACAGGATGCGAAGACAGTTACAATAATTAAGAATCCACCTCAAAGAGCAAAAATGACTGCACAGCAATTTTCAATTTATGTCGATTTAAATTTCTTTTTCAAATGTTTGAAGATTCTTACTAAGGATCCGCTCAAAAGTGTCACGCTATTTTGAATACTTTTTCCAACCCTTCGTCACAGATCACCGCACAAAACTTGGATCCCTCAGGGTGACGTCACAGATACGACAAACCCCTCCCCTTTTTAAGTCAAAATTTTTTGTTCGATTTTATTTGATAGACGTCTTAAATAAAACACAAAACATACAAACATAATATTCTAACAGACTTCACAGCCCAAAATGCTCTCAAACCAGGGGAAATAGAGTGATTTTTCACGAAAATAGACCAATAATAAGGGAAAAATTCTTTTAAATGTTGAATTTTCAACCAGAAAAGATTAATTTCCTACCAAAAAGAATGAATTTTCAACAAAAAAGTTGAGTTTTCACGCTCAAAAGTCGAATATTTTAGAAAAAAACTGTCTTTTAAACCTGAAAAGGTGATTTTTCAATCAAATAGTTGAATTTTCAACAAACAAATTAATTTCAAAACATAAAATTGCATTTACAACCAAAAAGTGAAACTTTCAAGCACAAAAGACAAATTTTTAAGAAAATAGTTGAACTTGTAAAGACATAGTTGAATTTCAACATACATAAATGAATTTTCAATCAAATAGTCGAATTTTCAAACAAAAAAGATTAAACTTCAACCACAAACAGTTGCTTTTTTGAACAAATAGTTGAATCTTCAAGCCAAAAAGCGGAACTTTTTAGAAGACAGTTGAATTTTCAACAAAATAATCAAATTTTCAACAAAATAGTTGAACCTTCAACAACAAAAATTAATTATGAAACAAACAGTTGTATTTACAATCAAATAGTTGAACTTTCAAGCGAAAGGGATGAATTGTTAACAAAGTAGTTGAGTTTTTAATCGAATATTTGAATTTTCAACCAAATGGTCTAATCATTAAACAAAAAATTTTAAACTTCAACCAAAAACAGTTGCGTTTTTAAAAAATAGTTGAATTTTAAGATGAGAAGATGAATTTTTAAGAAGATACTTCGAATACATTTTTTTTTAAATTAAAAACAGTCGAATTTAACAAAAAAAAGATGAATTCTCAACAAAAAATATAAGTTAATACTTTAACGATTTTCCATTCAAGAAAGAAAAATATATATCAGCCAAATTCTTGAATTTTCAAGCCAAAGGGAAATTTTTTACTCGTAACTATGAATTTTCGACAAAAAATTATTGAATTTTTCACCAAATAATTGAATTTTCTACAAAAATGAGACAATTTTCAACCGAAAAGAACGAATTTTTAAAAAAACCGTGAAAATTTTAAGTCAAAAAGACGATTTTTCTGCAAAACAGTTAAATTTTCAACCCGAAAATATAAATTTTCAACAAAAAAGTTTATTTTCAATCAAAGAGTTGAATTTTAGAGTAAAAACGATTAATTTTCAACCAAAGATGAAATATTTAAATTTGTAGTACAAAAAATTTATTTTCAACAGCATAACACGATTTTTCAACAAAATAGTTTTTTCAACCAAAGAAATGGATCATCAACTAATAAAATGAATTTTCAAGAAAGTAGTTCAACTTTCAAGCAAGTAGTCAAATTTTGAATCCAGAAGATAATTTTCTACCAAAAAGACGATTTTACGACAAAATACATCAATTTTCCACCAAATAGTATAATTTTTAACTGAAAACGATCAATTTTCAACCGAAAATGGAATAGTTCAATTTTGATTTAAAAAAATTAATTTTCAAATAAAACAGGAATTTTCAACAAAATAGAATCAAAATAGAAATCTTCAACCAATACAATTAATGTTAAACAAAGTAGTTCAACTTCCTAAAAAGTAGTTGAAGTGTCAAACCAAAAAAATGAATTCTCAATAGAAAATGTAATAGTTTAATTTTCATTTCAAAGCGATCAATTTTCAACCAATAGTGGAATAGTTAAACTTTCAGTTAAAAAATTCATTTTCAACCAACGGAAAAACGAAGTTTCCACAAAATTGTTCAATCTTCAACCAAATAGTTCAATTTTTAATCGAAGGAGATAAACACAGAACGAGACTCAGAACCAAAATTATAATCAACCAGAAAGAGATAACTTTTAACGAGAAATAGTTGGTAATTGTAATAAGTATTTTTTATTTGGCATAAGCATCGATAATATTTATTTTTCTTCTGCAATTAATTTAAAAAAATATATTTTTCGTAAATAAAATAAAGATAAAATTTTTTATGTTTTGTCCTGGACTGACTCATCGGGCTCGTCAGGAAGGCTATGTGAATCAGTCTTGCCTTATACAATTTAACTGACCTAAATTTCATTATGATCTATGTCTTCCGAAAAATGTTACGTTTCTTAGTAAATTTAAAAAGTTTAGCAGTTAATAATATATGGCATTTCAACCACGGATAGGGGTTGAAACCTCATATAATTAATATAAATTTCACTTTTATTTTTGAAAAACACAACATTTTTTTATAAATAATTTTGTTCCGGCCACGGATAGGGGCCAAAACTTTAATTATTGGAAGATAAAAAATTATCAAGTTAATAGGGAATTATTATTACTATTTTTATGTTTAGAAGGAGTTTCAAGCCAGTATTTAGATGCTTTAATTGTAAAATAAGGTCACTAATTTTAATGTTTTCAAGCATTTAAAAAAACTGTTATTCAAATCTATATTTTTTATGTGCGATAACACATTCCCCTTCCCCCCAAGACAGTTTGATATAATTTTTGAACGGTCCCTACCTTTCAATTCTCTATCACATGTCGTCCTCTCATAAAATTTATTATCAACTCTCAAAATATTCATATAAATCCATTCCCGAAGAAATTCAACTCCGACACCGGAATACCCATTTTTCAAAAACTTCTTCGAAAAAAGAATGATCAGATCACGCAGTCTCAAGTGTCACGCACGCGACATCAATTTCCTCATCTTCGCGACAAAGTTCTATGCCTGGGGTTCATTTTGCCCCCTGTGTTCTCGCATTAAACGATTCCCAGGCAATAAATTAGCGCTTGAATAATAAGAGATTAAAAGAACACGAAGGGCTCCTGGAGTGGGTCGTGCACCACTAGCAGAACGATCGAACGTGTCTTCTGAACTGCCACCGGTGCTGTGTTCGCTGATCTAAGCAGCCAAAGTAATTGCCTTCGAATGTAATTACAAGCTCCGACGTCGCTGACATATTGCTACCTATTGGCGAGAGGGAGACGGACAAATAGTCAGAACGGAAGGCGAAAAAAAAGAGCACTCGAACAGCCCATGTCCGTGCAATGAGGTTTGCAAGCGAAAACTTGCAAAATGATAATTAACCACTCGTCTTCGTCTCTTTCGCATGTGCAATCATGTTTGCGTGCAGTTGAAGCCAATACCGGTAGCGACTCGGCATCGATGATCGTTTGAGAATACCCAATGGGGGGTGGTCCCGTTCCGTGTTCCAGGCAGGACCACCCCCGGTCCCAAGATCTCACAGGATCGAGAAAAATCAAGCTTGTACTGATTTTTTTAAATTGGGACCGACATAGGTCATAAGGTTTGCCTTTACACGGAAAAATCAGTCGTATAATTTTTGTTGTGGGTGTAGTTTTTGAGTGGGAAATATTAATTTATCTCGCATCCGCAGAAAAAGTGGGGTTTCTACTATAGAACCAAAAGTTTTTGTTCCTAAGAAGCTGCAACAAAAAGGAACCTCTTTTGCTGAAAAGGAACCCAAAACGATGAATTTGTTCCAAAGGAGACGCCAGTTGGGCTTCCAAAGGAACCCAATCCTAATAGAGACTTTTTTCGAAGGAAAAGTTAATAACGCAACTTTTACGTTAAAGCACACATGTAATAAAGCTCTGTTGGATATAATTTAATGAAGAGAATTAAAGTACAAAATATTATTGCAATTAGAATAGATATAATGAGACGATGAATATAATTTACAGGTAATGTAGAAAACTTGTAAACATAGGGACGTAGATATATGCGATATCGTTTTATTTACAGTCAAATTTGGTAAATCCCTAACTTACCAATCCCACTTTGCAAGCGGTTAGTTTGTAAATGCGCCTTCATGTTTTTCTATTCAAGTGTTCTCCAAAGGAACCCTTTTGGGTCTCCACAGGTTTCTATTGGGGTTCAAGTTCTAAAAGATGCCAACTTTTGTTTAAGCCGCAACTTTAGTGAACCCCCCAGTCTTTTCTCTGTCGAAACAAATGGTACAATTAGTTTCAACGGAACTCTGTCCTATTTTCTATAGAGACAATAACAGCCTGAATCTAACTTTTTCTACAGATAAATTCCCCTTTGTCTTGAAGTTAGATGAAAACTGATAATTGGTTTGGTATAAAAATGAAAAATAAATTAATTAGTAAAAATTGAACCTCTACTAATAACTGAATTAGCTGAAAAAATAGTATTAAATCAAGAAAATATTGGCACGAATACTGACGAAACATTATTTTATTGATACAATAAAATATTGTATCATCCGTAATCATACCAATACTTTCTTAATTCAGTGCTATTTTTTCCGTTCAGATTTAGATAGAGCAATATGTATATAAAATTCTACAAACAAAAAAGAAAATCTGCAAATTTTACAGTGCTCGTATGCGTTGAAAGAGGGCCATATACCATTAAGCCATTTCCCTTTCGGGGTAGGCGTGACACTACCCGATTCGAGTAGTGTTTCTAGGTTGGTAACTTGTAGTAAGTAAATAACTACAAGTGTGGGCTCACCACACCCACGATGTGCCAACAGCACTCAGTTTTTTCGAATGGTCACCCATCCAAGTACTAACCGCGCCCAACGCTGCTTAACTTTACTGATCTGACGAGAACTGGTTTTTTCAGCGTGGTATGGCTGTTGGCATATATGGCTGTTGGCCATAAATTTGTAAAATTACTGAAAATTGTGTAATGATTCAAAAAAAATTATACTTCCTCTATTTTTACTAAAAATCCAGTAATTTTATCAAACTCATTTTTCCCCGAAACGACAGATCTTGAAAGAAAACATTTAATTATACTTTTAAGATATGTAATATTATTAACGATGATAATTGTTTAAGACAAGAAATATTGTTTTTTTATATAAAAGAATAATTGAAACAAATGCTTCATTCATCATATTTTATTTCACGCCAATTTTTTCTTTCATATCGCTTTTTATACCCAACTTTTGAAAATTATATCAATTGTATTGTATTTAATTTTTATTTTAAAATCAATTAATGTATCCATTTGGACAGTTGTAATTTTTTTAAGGCTTCTGGTTAGATCACCGAAGTAGCACTTGGCTCGGTTATATTTGAATCATACTGGTTCAGCATTTTAATTGTAGGGAAAATAAGATAAATTTTCCTTTGCAAAAACGGGATTTTTTTAAGAAAGGGGAATTTTTTTAAATACCAGTGTTATGAACAAAAATTAAGAAATGCAAAACTTTTATGAGAAATCACGCAATTTTTTAAATAACATATAAAATTGCTATTAATTATTAGAAAATTTTTGTATAATAATTATCAAACCTTTGCATTTTAGTTGAAAATGCTAATTTTCGGTGAAAAAAAAAATAACACAACCTAAAGTTTTTACAATTTTTAAGTCTTTTTCGAAATTCTCTGATTTTATATTCAAATTATTTTTTTTATATTAATTTCCAGCGAAAAGCACTAACATAACAGATGTATAATATTTTCAATAATTTATTAGAAGATTTGAAAGTTTTAATTTAACCGCACAAGAGTATTTAAAAACATATATGTCTCTCAATTCGCTTAAGGTTTTTTATGATTTTTCTTAGACTTAATTTTCAAAATTTCAGATTAAAGATATATCAATCTACTTTAAGTAATAAAAAACCAATCAAGTTTTCAACAACAATGATTGCAAAATTTTCAAGACATATTGGTACATCACTTTTTTTTATGGAAGAATTAAATAAAACTTGATGTATAAATTAAATGTTATAAACAAAATAGTATCTCAGTTTGAGATATATTTTTTTCGCGATACTGTTGAATCAATCATAATAGATTATTTATTAATAGCTGTAATTTTCTTATAAATTTTCTTATAATTCTTTAAAAATTAATCGCAGTTAAAAAAGGGGGGAAAATTGGTAAAGTTTTAAATGTAGGGATTATAGGAGATTGTAAGGAAAATTGGGAGAAAAAAGTAGGCAAATATGGGAAAAGGGGTATTTTTTCAATAATTTTAGTCATTAAACAATTTCTTTTTAAAAACTGGATAAAGGTTATAAATGGTATCTTTTTTTAAAATTTAATAAAAAGCGATATGAAAAAAGTTCGCGCAATGTCTAAATTGTCGAAAACGTTAATCGTAATAATAGTATAATAAATTTTATGATTCAATTTACAAATTTTATGATTCATAGATCGAATAATGTCGAGAAAAAAATACTCTCTGAAGAACCAGTGAAATTGTACTGATAAAATAGCGAGAAATGTGTCACTGAATCAAATTAGTAACAATTTTCACTAAAGTTAATCAGTGAAATTCCGAATTTACTAATTTAATACCAATCAGTGATACTTCACTACTATGAAAATCTTTCCTGATTTGATTCAGTGACGCATTGCTCACTGATGATAAATAGCATATACCTATAACTGGAAATCGCCTTGAAAACAAATTTGACAAATTTGATTATCGATTCATATCATTATTACAATTTGCCTGATTCCTTATTGGCGTATTGTTTCAAATTCGAATTCTTTTCATTTTTAACATAAATTTTCCTGACTGTAAAGAAGATTTTTTCAATTGGCATTAGGGTCGTTAGTATTT
>CAKNYM010052879.1:249076-365205 GCA_932195095.1 Andricus curvator
AAATACTAACGACCCTAATGCCAATTGAAAAAATCTTCTTTACAGTCTTGATACTTGGGTCAATTAATAACGATATCTTTCGAAAAAACAGCAAAGATATCATCTAACTATAACTTTTCCTATTTGAAAATTTATAAATTCTGCTCTTTCCAAATTAATACCTCCACCTTTAAAATTTGAGGGTAAACTAAATAACTTGAATTTATTAATTCAAAAAATATAACAGTTCCAAAATCTCAAATGGATTAACAAAAGAATCTGTTCAACCTGAACTAAAAAATTTGCCATAAATCTACGCATACGCAGAACTCACGTAGCGGTCGTTACGTTAATAATTTTATGTTTTCAGGCTTCAAGTCGCGTACCTTTCTACTGTCCTCTCAAAAAAGTCCGCCTCCTTGCTTGCGTGTTACGTAAGATATTTTCAGTATTTCCAAGAAACGCGAAACGACCAGACGAAACAGTCTCGCGGGGTACAAGTGCCATTTGCAGATTTCTAGAAACGTTTACCCCTTGCAAAAATGATCTCAGACTAGGATTAAAGTGCTCGCATAACATGAGTCTGATAACCTTAATACGCAGACACTCATTCTAAGAATTCTGACTTTTTTTGTGGTATGACTTATGTATTACTTGAGTTGAGAGACGGTTTGTCGGATTGATGTTACGTGTACGACCTGCTGAAGACTTGAAAGTGCAGAGAATGACTGCAGGTGATAGTGGGTAATCGTACTCAAAGAAAAATTCACCTGAGCAATTATATGCTTGCCTTTCAACGGAAGTAAATGAATAAACAAGAAAAGGATACTGATTTTTAGTTTCCTCTTGTTTAATACTGTTATAGAGAAACTGCGATGCACGCTACTTTCAGCTGCAATTCAAAGTGGTTATTCAAATCACAGAAACAAAATTCTCCCATTTCCAGATTTCCCTCAGGTTTTCCGAAAATTTTTAATTCAAAGCTTTCTAGGTTGGGGATATTTTCGACGATACTTTCACAATTATTTTATGCTAAATATATATATATATATATATATTTCAAATTGTATCATTTTAAGGCAGTGCACATTCAAAATTGAAGCCATCAAAAATGAAGAATTTTTTGTTTTGAGGCCAAAAAACAAAATTTTAGTACAAATTCAAAACTTAATATTTTTAAATTTGAAATACAACAAATTAGAAATTTTAAACTCACAAGGGGAGACCGTCAATTGTCAATTTTAGTGACAATTCATCATTTTTTAAATAAAAGATCATTAAATGAGTAATTATTTGCTTGTATTGATTTTTTAAATTTTCTTCTTAGCCGGAAGTTTGCCTGTTTAATTCTCGCTTCCTGCACTTTATTTATTTATTTTTTCTAAATTTATCGCGCTTTTTATGTTTTTTGCAAGAAGAACATTATTTTCTATAAATGCTGTTAATTTTGTCCTAATGTTTTTAAACGAGAAATTTTTTTTTCGCGAAAAACAATGAAAAATTAGTTTAAACGTGAAAAAGGGCATTAAAAATTATGATTTGCGTAATTTTTCAAGATTATTGAAGAAAATTATATTTATAAACATTTTAATGAATAAAAAATAAATGAAAAAATTGTAGGTGGCGAGAATTAAACACGCAACATTTTGGCTATGAAAATTGACGGTTATTCATAGTTCCTCTTCTAAAAATTCACGGATTTTTGCCAATTTATATTCAAAATCTCTAACTTTTCCATGGAATTTTAATTTTTAAGTTTTTAATCTGGAACTCTTTCAATTTTATAATATTGCGCTTTAACTTTTTTAACCCAAAATGTATTATTCTCATACAATGAACTTATCAAAATATTTAATTTTGAACGCCTTCAACTAATATTAAGGATTTATAATTAAAATTCGAAACTTTTGAGCAATTTAAATTTGAAATTTTTCCACTATACTTCACTTTCAAATATATAAAGTTAAAGAACCTTGAAGGATTCAATTCAAAATTGTTCCATTTCAAAAGCTATCAACTTTAAATTGCTTAATTTATATAAAGTTTCTACTTGAAATTATTCAGTTTTGTGTAATTATTCAACATTGTGAAATTATGAAGGTTTTTAATTTGAAATTACATCATCTTTAATGATTTAAATCTGAAAGAAAACAATTTGGAATGTTTTGATTTAAAGCTGTTCAACAGCAATAAACGCTTCCAATTGTGAATTATGTAACGTTAAATGCTTACATACGTATGAATAATCATAAGCCTAAAATTTCAAATTATTTGTAGTTGTAAATAAAAATAAATGTCAGAAGACATTTCCCAAAAGAACTTGGACCAATTATGACTTTTTTTGTGCGGGGTCCTTTCAAGTCACTGGATGTAGATTTTTCTACAAGGATTAAAAAAAACTCCGGGACAAAAAATAAATTCACTTTCATTTTCCGGGTTTTTCATGGTCTGAAAAAATGCCTGATTCAATGGCCATCCTGTGATATATTATTATTTTTATACTGTCTAATATCTATTTCTGCTTCAATATAAAAGTTTTACTCATAGAGATTATTCTTTTTTGTTTCAGGTATGTATCAGATTCTTCTACTGTTCTTTGATTCTATTTTATCATCTATGAAGGTAAAGTATTTAAATAGTCTAATACGGACCATCACCTCTTTAAATACAAGGTATTTTAACAATCACCAAGTCGCCTGATCACATTAAAACAAAATTTTGTTGAATTTAAACAACTTTTTTGTTTTAATGAAATAAATTTGTATTGCAATTAAAGAAAAAAAGAATGAACATTTTCTTTAATTCTGAGAGTCCATTACGGCTCAGGACATAAAGCATTATTAGTATCAGTGATCGAACGAAAAGACTAAAAAAGTTGCATGTGTCGAAGCAGACAAAATTGTCACACATTAAAAGAATATGAAATACTCATATGAAAGTTACGATCGCTGACATTGCATTCTAAGAGCCAATTTATAGAAAAATACACAAACAGTGAAAAGTTGAACGTTGAAACATATAGGTACTGATAGCAAAAAGTGAAACGTTTCTTATTTTTAAACAGGTTCATGATAATCATACAGAATAGCCTGAGTATAATAGTAACAATTGTTATTTAACCTGTTGCTGTAACTAGTTTCTATTGTAGTAAGCCGACTTTACTATTGTAATAAATCAATATTGACATGGTAATTCAATGTCAACACCCCACTAATTCTGTGTACCATTCATTATATGTAACTGGATAATGTCTTAAAGTAAAAAAGTTGTTAGAGTAAGTTCTTTTGTCACTTATATTATCATTATGTAGATAGCGTTTTTGCATCTTTTTATGAATATGGATGAGTATTTGTTTTGTAATGAGGGTTATGATCACTCAGGATATTATTTTATTATTATTATTATTATACCATTAAGCCTATCCCTTTCGGGGTAGGCGTGACTTTCTCGGTGAGGAAATGAGTAATGTGAGGTAGGGGGTATAGATTATTTAGATCGATCTAGAATTCTCGTGTTATTTATTTAAATGACATGTTCGTTCTGCAAGACTGCTCCGACCCAGGTTGCTGATCAATCTCTCTTAGTATCCAAGGTCTTTGTTTCAGGCGTCATTCACTCTATTGTCACTCTGTTTACAAACTATTTGTCGCCACACTTTTCTGTCCTGGCATACTACTCTAGCTTCCTTCACGTCCATGCATTTTTTCATGCAAGCTCTCGTATTTCTATGGCTTCTTATGTCTCTTCGAACTAATGTCTCATTCACAGATTCTAACAATTCTTTCGGCGGTCTACCTCTGGGCATTCTGTCATTTACTTTACCTTTATACAATTGTTTGGTGAGTCCTTCATTTTTTATTCTTTCAACATGGCCGAACCATCTTAACTGATTTCTTTCCCATATGTCAACTAGTGTCTCACCTGTACCACATTCTTTGAGGATTATCTCGTTTCGGACTTTGTCCATCAGTGTTTTCCCGCATATTGTGCGCAGAGGTTTTATGCCAATCACGTTAATTTTACTCGTGTCCTTTTCTTGACAGGTCCATGTCTCGCTACCGTATAGTAAAGTCGGTACAAATATAGAATTGGGTATGGCCATTTTAGCTTTTTTTGATACGGTTTTATTTCTGAGAATGGACCCTATTCTACCGATAACCTTCATAGCCTCATTCATGCGCCTATCTATAACTCCCCATCTATTTCTCCGTCGCTAGTGAATATTTAACTTTTTTTAATGATTTCATTCAGAAATTTTTGATTGGTGATGAACTTGCATATATATATATATATATATATAATAAGAACTTACAAGACTTATTTTTACGATATTATAAATATCGTTACGGGATATGCTATTTTCAGAGATGACTAATTTTATACATCTAATTATTGTATGATTAATGTCGTGTGAAATGAAAACTAGACGAAAACGATCCCAAGTCCCCAGGATGCCTCAGAGATTCGTGTAGAGAACCCCATGAAGATGATTCATGTACTGCATAATGCATCTGTAACATATATCCGCAGGATATGAGATATTAGTATCCTTTTTCTATCGATTTTATCCTCTTTCGATTCCTATACATATGATTCTTACATTTTTCATGATCAACTTATCAGCTCTATTTTTGAATGAAAAATATTACAATTTAACTAGGGTACAAATAAATTCTAAAGGTAGCTTAAAATTTATAAGAAATGGCAACACTATATAAGGACAAGGATGATTATATTATCGCGTGTTAACAAAAATTTAATAACTTGATGAAACTATGGAAGGGACGTAGAACGGATTATCAATGACTTACCCGGGTGAAAATTTACTGGAAAACCCCCATTGATAACTATGTTTTGTACTAATACAGTACTGGAACAGCCTATCTTTTCCTTTGACCTTCAGAAAGATTATCTTGCCTAAGTTGATGGATTGCAATGAGGGTTTGCCAATTCTTTTATCAAGTTGGTTTAACTAATCACAATAGAAAGACCAACAATGTTTATTAACAACCAAATTATTAGACACGGTCATAAGTTGGTCCAAACGGTTCCATCTGATCCAATCCTGAGTCCTACAGTCTGAAACCTAATGCAAAATTAATGCATTCTTCTTCAACATGTTTCATCCAAACCTGAACTCTAGCTTCAGCAAACAAACACTCTCTTGCTTCAAAATATCTTCCTCCCACAGTCTACACCTAATCCAAATTGAATGCATCTTTCCTCGGCAGATTCGACCCAAACCTAAATGTATCCTTCCCCACAGGAAACATATATACCAAAGCGAGACTTTTTTTAGGATTCCTTAAGCTGAATGGGTTTATTGTCAAAGATGAGCGGAAATTCCTCGGAATTCCGATGCTCTCTCTTTCTCTCTCCGGGACCAGAGACTCTAACTGGTAACACCATCCCATTCTATCTCATCCCAGGCATCGATGTCCCAGCCCGTGGCGGGAGTGCGCCGCCGCGACTCGCTAGACTCACCAGTAGGCGACACTAACTCGTACATAGATACCAGAAAAGACACTCCACACGAGTACACACTCTTAATCCTATCCTCAACACCGGGCATCCTATCACACGTATGGCGGCTTTTATGAAAGAGTGGGGCAAAATGGGCGGGTCTCCCGCAGCTCATACGTGGCCACGCATGCACGCAGACGCTCTCGGTGCAAGAGGACAGGCCACGCACACGTTGCCACTGACGGTCGTCGCTGGCACACGCTCCTAAAGCTCACACTTACCTGACAAGATGTAAGTTCAGAAACTGGAAGGTGGTGCCACTTCTGCACAGTCCAATACAAGACACCGAACCGGAAAGTTCGTCCAAAATTAGTCTCGCCGGCTACCAGTTTTCTTCTTTTGCCGGAGCGGTCCACAAAAAGGAAGATCCGATTCCCCAGGGCGGAAAAGGGAGGTGGAGGTGGACGAAGAGGAGGAGAACAACCATGAGGCGAAGGACGAGGTGCAGGACGGAACGATAATGAAACGAGCGGACACCAGTGAAAGAACAGAAAACAACTCCTCCAAAGAAATCCAGTCCAGAAAGTACCAAACACTCTAGGAATAAGATCAGTTGATCAGTTGTGCTAAAAAGTGCTTCAAATAAAACAGCTTATCAAGTGGATTAAGGTGCCCGATGAACCTTAGATTATCGGATCCCTTGGATTACTGGATCTATTGGATTATCATATTAATGAATGTGCCTGAACAAAAATTGATTAATCTGACGCGAGTGCCGGGAAAAACGTGAATTCGCGAGAATAGTTGTTGTGTTGTATTGCACCGGTTGTTATTTGTTGTTGATGTTGTCATTCGAGTTGGTTAAGTGAAGAGTTTTTGCCGCAACTGTCGATCCTTCGTGGGAGCATGATTTTCCTGGGAATCCTTATAGGACGAGTTCTTCAAGCAGAGTACTTCGCCGAAGACACGAGGCTTGATCGGCATCCAGCAGCTGCCAATCATTGAACGCCATACCCACAGGGAGGCGGAAAAGTGCAAATGTGAGTTCGCTTTTCTTCGTTGGATGCAATGTTTCATTTGTCAAGTTGTCGTTTAATCCCTTCATTCAAGGAAGCACTCTTTACCTGGTTCAAAGAAATCCCTATCCAGCCAACTTGCGCAATAATTTGGCTCTAGTGCTCATCGTAACTCTGCCAATAGAGAACTTCTTGCTAGTACTCCTTATTTCAATCTCCTTTTCCAGATACTCATTAGCTTTCCAGTTCCATTCCCTCATGTCATTCTGAATCAACAAAAAAACCTCATTTAAACTTAGAAAACAACATCTAAAAAGATAACATCTAGAAAATGCATCTCCATCTCTACAAAAAATGCATTTTATCCCAGTCAAACTGGTTGATTAGCATAGCTATTGATAGACCTTTCCGAATGAATTAATCTCGAGGAATATTTGAGAAGTCTGCCACTTAAAATCATTCTGAAAGTTGTAAATTTTTTAGAGGAAGCATTTGAGAAACATTAGCGATTCTTCTTTATAGCATTCTAAAGTGCAAACTGACCATCCTAAAGGCTTTGCTTGGTGTCTCCCTTGTAAAGTCCGGCTTAGTAAAACACGGAGTCTTGGAATGGGGTTAGAATTTCCCATGGGTAGGCCTAATTATGACCATGGGACACTCGTTCTATTATGGTACGGGCATTGAGCATTTGCTAGTTACCCTTTTATGCTAAGTGAGAGCGAAGAATGACCCTTCGAATGGGTGACCGCTGCGGGTCGAACCAACCGGACATTTCCCGCGATCATCCCCAAGGCGAAGTCGCAGGTCCTGCCAACCTTATACAGGGTGTTCCAACAAACCTGTTGCATGCAAGGTGATTTTGCCAAAAATCCATTCCTTTTTGTCTCTTCAGATAAACTTCTGAAGAAAAAAAGTTAAAATTTCCTCTTTTATTGGCACTTAAATAAACCGAAGTAGATTTTAGTTTCCAGAAATACAAATTCTAAGAGATAAGATCTAAACTTCCATCGAATGAATTTGAATAAAAAGGAGATAAAAATGAATGTTTGTAAGGAAAAAGGAGGAGTTTGCATTTGTGAGTTTGTAAAAAGGATTTGAATTGTACCTGGTTTCTTGTTTAATGGGAAAGGGTTGTTATGGATGGGAGTGTAGTTTGATTTCAGGGACACCCTATAAGTCAGGATAATCCTACGCGTAACGGTCAAGATAACCGTAATAACCGTAAAATGTCGTCACCTGAATAATAGCAATAACATTGCTCAGAAGGTTATAAATTACTGAGTGCATGTTATTTCGAAGCCTCTTAGGTGTTGCTGACAATCGGAATAAAATATTAAAATATTCCACCCCGGCAGTTAAACTTCTCGAATAGTTTAGGAGTCTAAATGTGTGATTTATTTGACAGTGTTTTGAGTTATTATATATTTCTGTTTCTTCAAGATACGCTACACAAATCGATAATTTTAATTGTGTTCAAGTTTCTGATAAAGATATGTTCTATTGATTCTTCTTATACGAATTTGATTCCTGCAATTTTCATTATATTAGCTGTATGCGATTATTCTCTGCTGACTTTCCCCTTTTTTATCATATTCCTGTTATATTATCATATCGTTCCCCCTATATTTTTCTTCTACATTCTTTTATTACAAAGTTCTTTGTACTTCCAAATTTGTATTCTTCGATTTCTTCCAATTACTAATGCTTTCCAAATTAGCTTCTTTCTCATCAAAACACATCCAGAAGCCTTTTCAATTTAACAAAACAGAAACTTGCCCCAAGCCAGAGTAACTTTATCTCAATCAAGCTAGCAATTATCACCACAGTCAATTTTCCTAAACGCTAATAACTATTGTCACAAGCATGAGAACCCATGAAACCCGTAATGATCCAATAAAAGTCGGAAGGGTGTACGGCCGCGAATATAATGAAAAGGAGTGGCTGCAAGAAATAATACTACAATTACCCGTGAGAATAACAACGTGGAATTAAAGTCGTCGCGCCGGCGGCGGTGACGCAAATTGGCGCAGTGAAAAATGGCCCCAAAGAATGACATTGAAGGGGGAGGGAAATTCTTTTTCCCCCCACCCAACGCGGCGGGTGTTCCGTTAAGAGTTGACAGTTGCCAATTCGATTGTTGACTAATGGTACGATCGTTAGCTGACAGGGCACGAAAATGTCCAGGAGAAGTTCCCTTCCTCCTGGCCACCGCACCGTGCCGCTCTTGTTACCTTACAATGGCAATAATGGCAGGCTATTTTCGCTGAATGGCAATGAGGGGGCAATAGAGGTGCAATAAAAGCAAAGCGGTCTTGCGAAAGCGCTCCTGCGGTGTATTGTCGTCGAAGGTGTTACAGCGTGTGTTTTGTTGAAGATCGGAATTTGTAATTTAATAGGTAATTAACTGGGAGGCTACACATAACTTTATTCAAAAGTTTTGTACTAGTTTTTCTAATCATTCAATTTATTATTTAATTTTTAGCTGGATTGATTAATCCTAGCCAAGGCCTATTCACTCTCGAATCATGGGTTTCTAACGCTTGAAATGGGTAGGAAATCAATCACAAACAACGCCAAGTTATACGAAATCGTATGAATAACGCATAAAATTGAGAAATCTAATGAAATCATTAGGAATCTTTGTATTGCGTTGAAATCACTAAGCGCAATAAACGAGTCAGTAGGAATCAAGCGAGTTAACGGCGAAGTCAGTAGTTTAAGAACCAGATTAGTGCGTTTAAGAAGTGAGTCAAGAGAATAAGGGAGAATCAAGGCGAGCTTAATGAAAATAACGTCAGATAGCGCCGGGTGTTATATTTGCGTTTTTCCTTCATTCTTATTTATTTATATATTATAAATCATTCTATGGATATGTTACAAGTTTAAAGCTTACAATTCCGGTGCGAACGAGAAATAAATAAATATCTTTTTTACTAAAATGACTCAATACTTCTTCAACTGCAATTCTGCATCCCATTCGAGAAGTTCGTTTTTAGTGTTTACATTTTAGACAGTGTGTCTACCCTGCCTGGAAAACCTGGAATTGTCAGGGAATTTTGATATACTCGGAAAAACCTGGAAATCTCAGGGATTTTTTTTAAGTCAGAGAATTTTTTCGAGAGCGTGCTTATTTTTTTAAATTTCAATATAAAATTGAATAACAATAATTCTTAATTGGTAAACGTAGCTTTATATTACTGTATTGAACTATTTTGTTGAAACGTCGTTTTTTCTTTGTTTGAAATTAATTTTCTTAGCTATAAGTTTCTCTTTTCTATTTTTGGTTGAAAATTTATCGTTTTTAGTTGAAAATTCAAGTATCTGAATGAAAGTTTATCTATTTATTTTGACGAAAAATTCGTTCCTTTTGGTAGAAAATTATTCTTCTTGGTTGAAAATGTATCTTTTACCTTAAAAATTCAACAGTTTTTTTTGCAATTCTTTCTCTCTCCTAACTGAAAATTTTTTCTTAGTTGAAAATTAAACTTATGTTGAGAAGTCGTCTTTTTTGGTTGAATTCAACTGTTTTTGATTAAAAATAAAAATCTTTTTTGGTTGAAATATCAACTTCTAGATTTTTCGTTCGAATTCATATTTTTTGGAATGCAAAATTAATTACTTGATTGAAAGTTAAACTCTTTTGTTAATTACAAATTACAAAATACAAAATACAGAATATGTATATATATATATATATATATATATAATATGTATAATACCAGAAATACAAAAATACACAAATTAACTTTTTGGTTAAAGATTCATCATTTGGTTGAAAAATTATCTTTTTGCTTTAAAATTCAAATACTCCAGTTGAAGATTGATTATTTTAGTTGAAAATTAATCAGTTTGTTTGAAAATGTAAATAGTTTTTCGGAAAATTCGTCTTTTTTGGTTGGAAATTTGTTCGTTTTATTGGAGGAAAATTAATTTTTTCAACTGAAAATTAATTTTTTTAACTGAAAATTTAACTATTCCATTTTTGGTTGAAAACTGATCTTTTTTTAGTTGAAAATTCAACTATTAAGATGAAAATTAATAATTTTTAGTTAAAAATTCAACTATTTTATTGATAATTTATTATTTTCTTGAAAAATAGTATTTTTTGGTAGACAATTAATGTTTGGTAGAAAATTAATATATGTTTGGTTGAAAATTTAAGTATTTAGTTAAAAAATCATCTATCTTGTTGAAAATGCAATATTTTTACTTGAAAAGTTGAGAATTTTAAGCGGTTCAAATTGAATTTAATATAGTACCCATATTAATTTTACCTAAATATGCACTGAATTTAAAGTATTAAAAGATAAAATAAAAATTTGTTTAAATTATTATCAAATTCATGGACTTTAGGGACAAATTCAAGAAATTATTAATTATTAGAAATCCAAAATCACCTATGTATGCTCAATAGCCAATTTGTTAGAAAACAAACTCCTTTCTCTTTTTTCAGAATTAGTGATCATTAAAAAACTCTCAAGAGGCTTTTCATTCTGGAAATTATAATAATAAAATACTTGGAACTTACTCTCACTACTTATTTATTTATTTTCATTAATTAAATCCTACTAAAAATAGTAACAAATTTAATTCACCTTCTCATCGAGAAAGATGTCTGAGATCGAAAGTTAGAGCAACTAACGCTCTGAATAAGGGAAATAACGTAAGTTAGTGCACGGAATCAGTGGAGTCAGTGAAAATAAGGAGTGAGTCGGAGCGAATCAATGCGAGTCAACAGCAATCGTTAGATATACCGTCTTCGTTCCTCGGCATCGTTCGCGGCAGTGCGTACTCTGAATAAATCATAGTGTTAACGTTAAGGTTAAAGTAACTATGCGGAGAGTTTGGTATTTACACTATTTACAGTATTACACAAACTGAAATCATATGAAATCTTATGAATCGCGTGAAATCGTTTGGTTAAGGTTTGTCTGATTCGAGAGTGAATAGGCCTTGATCCTAGCTGAATTTATTGTTTTTAAAATTGAATGCTTTTGAAGAGTCGTATATGAATAATTTATCATTTAGATGACAGAAAATTAAATGATGTAATCATTATAATTTAGATGCTTCTTTTGGATGATTTCCGATTTGGAATATTCATATCAAGCTTGAATGTTTTTTTACCTGACTCTTTTCAGAGTTTAATATTTCAAAATCGGAATTTTAAAATCTAAATCCTTTCAATTTAAATTGTGGCTATTTTACAGTTTCGGGATCGTGTAATTTGAATGCTTCTAGTTTAGATACTTATTTATCTTTTGTTTTTTAAAGTTTATATTCTTCCTAGTTTTAATTCTTTCAAAATTCCGATGCTTTTCATTTCCGTGGATTCCTGCATAAATTGTTTATTTTTGAACATTTCCAAAAGTGAAGGCTAAAAATGGTTAATATTTCCAATCCAGAGGATTCCAGTCTGCATTTTTTTAGTTCGACTCCTTCTGAAGTCGAATGCTTTCGGATATTTCAAAAATTATATTATATTCCGATTAGATGTCTGCAATGTAGAATTCTTCTAAATTTTTAATTTTCTAATTTGAATGCTTTCAAGTTGGACTAATTAATTCATATGTTTTTAGAGGCTTTCTGGTATTTGATTCAATATTTTCATAAAATATATTCCAAAGCACCGCTAAATAATTGATTCAAATCTAGACAATTTCTAGCTTAGAAGCTACCGAAATTTGGCTTTTTTCAAATTTAGATCCTTCTATTATGTTTCCAAATTTAGAGTTTCATATATTCCGTAGTCACTACGTATTGCTTCAAGTTTGAATGACTCAAAAATTATTTGGTCAAAATTGAATATTTTACAAATTTTATCATTCATAATTCAGATTTATTATTAGTTATTATTATTGTTGTAACCATTTTAATCCTTTCAAAAAATTATTTTTACATTACTGTATAATTCCTAGTTTGAATGCTTTTTAAACTTAGAGCCATATAAACTTCGTAGACTTCCAAATTTGGATGTATTGAAACATATAAACAGTTTTAAAACTAGATGCTTTCATTCACTCAGAAGAAAATGGTGTTCATTGAAAAATATTGTTTGGTTGATTTCACTTCGCAAAAATTTGGTTGTTAGGTGACCAAATTCTCGAGGCTGCTTCAATCAAAGTTTTTAGTATTCATTTGTTAATTTTAGAAAATATTTTGATGATTAAACAAACTCTTTTGTCGATTGAAATTAATTTTTTGTCAGATCCAGCGAACCATTGATATTAATTGAGCAAATCAAACAAAAGTTTGAGTAAAATCAACCCAACTTTATTAACCAAAAATTATAGTTGACCCGAACGAAAATATTATTCATTTAACCGAATATTTTCCCGAAATTTTTTATTAACCCGTTAAATTTAATATAATTTAATCTCCGAGTCTTAAATATTTGAAAACGAAAGCTGCGATCATTCTAAAGCATTATCCTTCCCCATAAATGAAGAAAATCCAACAAAAAGCACACGACAAATCGTTTCCCTCGACTTGTCGATATTATCGCCTCAACGACAACGTAAATCAGCGTAAACACTGTCTTTGCTACAAATTTCCTCCACCTGTCTAAGCGACAACTTTAATAGGTTCCATATTTTTCGGGAAGAATTACCTTAATAAAAAGCTGTAAGAGGTGGAAAAGCAGTCTTAATCGACGCGGAACGAAATCCTGAATGGTTCAATGTATCATTCTTAGTTCGATCATTATCCTATAATAAACGGAAGAGGATGCCTGCTAGATACTAATCTAGAAAACGTTGCGAGACTGTGGTCACGTAAATTAATCTTTCTTCCACTTTGTTCTTCGAATTTAGACTTAAAAAACTTAATTAATCTCCTTTTTTATGGTATATTGATTGCTGAAACCGTATCTATATATTATAATAATTATATAATTATATATATATTATATAATTATATAATTATTATTACCAACGGCCATACCACGCTGAAAAACCCAGTTCTCGTCAGATCACTGAAGTTAAGCAGCGTTGGACGCGGTTAGTACTTGGATGGGTGACCATTCAAGAATACTGACATGAGTGCTGTTGGCACATCGTGGGTGTGGTGAGCCCACACTTGTAGTTATTTATAACTACAAGAAAAACCTAGAAACACTACCCGAATCGGGTAGTGTCACGCCTACCCTGAAAGGGAAATGGTTTAATGGTATATATATATATTGATATTATATTAATATCTTCGTTATCGACACAGAAAAAATATCATTCTATGGAAAAAAAATAAGTATGGCCTTGGGCGTCTAGCTACTTTTTCCATTCAGCCGTGAACCGACACGAAGAAGCAGTGCGTAAGTTAACATTTACACCAGACATGTAAATGCCGGTGGTAGCAGACGATATACATAAAGTGGTCGACATAAGAACGGGTGCGAGTAAATCCAACGCGATGGACCGTTACAGTCAAGTTGGATATGACAAATTGATATTTCGCAAAGTTGTAAACAGCAAAAGTAATATGCAGTGTAAACAAGCTTTCGAAAAATAAATATTAAAAAAAGGTAGAAAGTTCCATGTTTTAAAACATTCAAGGCTTCAAATTTAAGACTTAAAGATTAATCCGCAATAAAAAGTCTTCGTCTAAAAATAAATAGGAAGTCAATATCCTAGTTGTCAGTCGGCTACAAAATTTTCCTTCTGAAATTCCATCAGGATCATTCGTGTTTTTCCATCTTGCTTCTGGTGAAGTAGGTAGTTTTCAATAACAAATACTTTTCACTGCATCTCATCAAATTAACGATGCATTGAGCGTGGAATCAAGCTAATGGAAGGTTGACGTACACAGGTTAATCGAGAGCTCATAATGGCTCACCGAATTTCAAACTCGTTTTGGTACAGCAATTCGAGTTCCGTGCGTGGCGTGAAACAGTGGCTTCAAATAATATAATAAAACCCCACCAAACAGGTCGACACGTGATTTTAGAATAAAGTTCTTCGATACAAGAAGGAGGAAAAGAAGTTTCGCTCCATTATCGTGCGCAGTATGGTTTACCTTTCAATTACGGTGACAGGTTGAATAAGCTCGAGGACCGTGAAATTAGTACTTTTCATAAACGCTAACGAGATTTTTTAGCTATTGATCCAACTAATCTAGAGTAGCTGCTCCTCAATTCTTTGCCATTAAGTTAAATGTTCTAAATAATGCAAAAATTATATGACAATTAGGAAAAATCAACTTAAAAACAGAGGTGCTTTGTGCTTTTAAACAATTCTTAATCTAAGATCACTTCTGGGTGATAATTAATTCCGGACCCTCCGAAACGACACACAAACAAAACTAATTTATGAGCCCACATTGATTAAAATCGCGTAATTCGCTCCTTCCGGCACGCGTGGTTACTTAATAGGCAGAAAACTTTCAATCCACGCTTCGTCAATTCACCTAACCAGGCGTAAAATTGGGTAAAGAAAGTGTATCAAAAACACTTTAAAATAGGAAAATTGTTAAGCTTAATGTTTATTGCTTCATTTTATACTGACGCTATCCCTCTTCATTATTTTTCTACAATTATCTGCATTATAGATTACATTTTTAGATTATTAATAATTATAATAATTATACGTGGAGAGGTTTAGGAATGTTAATGGACAAGTCAATTATTTCGTAACGTCCCTTTGATCGCATCTAATGCCCAAAAAGATATTTCCTCAGTGAAAACATCTCGAAGATTAACTTTTAAAGTCTAAGCACTTTGCTTATCATGATGTTGGGAAGACTCAGAGTTAAAGATTTATCGTAATTATTCGATTCTTAGTATCGATTTCGTCACGGAATGACATCAGATGTAATCCGCATTCCCTTTCGTGACCTTTCAGTTTATTTTAATTCATTCAACACTGTCTCCAAAACGTTTTTCCCTAATTTCGTCAGTGTTAGATCATTCTTTAATTTATGCAAAAGTTTTTTTTTATTGGTGATAATTGCCTGTAGTCTTTGCATAAAAAGATAAGATTGTTGGTACCCGAGCATTGTTGATGCAGAGGAATAGGAGATGCTTTTCAGAAAAATATGAGAGAATTGGGAATGGAAAATAAATAGAAAATGGAAACTTATATGGTGTTTCTAATACCATTTGTTCTGATATTGTGTTCTATTGTTTGTAATATTACTTCTCTTACAATATCTTTAATCAAATCCTTGACGTTGAATTGGTTGCTTCTACTCTTTTTTCCACTTCATATTCCAGATTCCCCTATTAATGATTGTTGCAGTTTCATTTGTCCTAATTTTTGTTTCCTTCCTTCTGCTTTTATTTCTACAAAGGTTTCCAGATTCTAACATTGTTTTATTACAATTCCTCATGCTATTCAATTGTTACTCTTCCCATAACAGTTACCATGTGACATATGGTGTCCAATATTTCTTTTACAGTAAATGGTACTATTATTTCTACTGTTTTTCCTATTGCTTTTATTGTTCCAATGATATCTTCTGTTGCCTTTTTACATTTCTCCTACTGCCAGTTTTAATATTGATCGTACAATTTCTTCTACTGTTTTTTATTGTTCTTCTTTTTGTCGGTGTTCCCAAAACTGTTTTAGTGTTCTTTTTTTTAATGATAGTTCCATTACCAGTTCTGAAGTTTCTTCTACTATTCAAGAAAACAATTCATTACATCAAAATTCCACAATATAAAACAACTCAAACTTATCAACTTATTGTCAGTAAAGGCCTAAATACTGATTTTGCTACTGTTTCTCCTATTTATGTAACTGCTGTTCAGAGTTCTATTTGTATAATTGGTTCTTCTATTGCCTGTGGTATTTGTTATTACTACTATGTCTGACATCGTCGTCACTCTCATTTCTATTGATCTTCAATCTTTCTATACATATCCTGATCTGTTATCTAAATCCATCCTCATAAATCCGCTCATCTCACAATCATAAACAATTTCAATAAAACTTCTTTAACTTTCCTCACTAAACCAACCTGACTGAACTATTTGCTCTACTCTTGTTGCCACTCCTTTTGCTATCCTTCTACATTTACTTCTGTGACTGCTCAGTGCTCCTGTACAATCCTTCTATTGATTTCGTCAGCACTTCTAAACCTTACTTCATCCTTTCTTCCGATTCAGCATGTCCGATTCCCACAAACAACACCAATTGTCCAATTTCAACAAACCTTCCTCACTAAAGCAACTTCTCCAACTGAATATTCATCAGGATTCGAGTGTAGACGATGGACAGATAAACGGATCACTAATACAATGAATGTGCGCATGCGGCTATGTCTTACACATTTTAGCTATATGTGTTCCTTACACATCCACGTATATAAGGTTATGTTCATGCATGCGGAGGAGAGCATATATCGTGCCATGCCGAGTTCCTATAATGGGTATGCAAGTGGCGAAGCAGGTTCCATTCATTCATGTTCAGAGCACTAGTGGCCTACCATTTACAATTTCCCATTTACCATCTACCGTCCTCCTCGTGCACGTGCTGCCCGTCGTGCGGCAGTGTTTCTTATTCTCGCGAGAAGGGAGACAGACCTTGTGCACGTATGCATGCATACGAACTTTGTCGTCTGCTAGTCAGACATCGGCACGTATCTCGTGAGTGACAACCTAATGCGAATTCTCTTTCCTCTCTTGTCATCCACACAACGTCTTCTTCCTTTGCTTTCACTCATGATAAGCTCTGAGGACGAGTCGTCAATTCGGCATTGACCTTGGCAAGAAGAAGACGAGGAGAAAGTGGATTTGAAGAGGTTCTGAACCTCTCCTCTGTATGGTGGGTTATTGACTGGCCAATATTTGCAGAGTTCATTATGACCTTGAAAATATTCTCCAGATGCTACTAAGAATTAGAGAACCTAAGAACCCGACTACTCTCAAAGTATCTCTTTAAAATTTTGATTCTTCAGATCTAATGTTTAGTGTGCATTGAAATATATATTTTTACAGGCAAAACTGTTCAGGATATTTGAAAAATAATGTTTTCTACCAAGGAAAAAATGTTTTTTCATACCAGTTAATTACCTGATAATAGCGATTTCGATACTATTCAAGTCAACTGCAAGTTATATAACTATTGAGATAACGACTTATTGCATAAGTAACGACGTAATAGAAGGAAATCGATTTAATCAAGGATGCCAACACTGGCCACTGCTGACGCATAGATTCCTTTATCGATGATACAAAATTACTGTATCCATCAATATTGATTAGGATTCGTAAAAGAGTGCAGCTATCATTTGTAGAGTCTTTCAAGTTAATGGATTCAATCGAATTCTGTTGACTAGGAATGAAGCTGTTTAAAATATCGACGTCTACTCGTATCGATCGTAATTTACGATTTGAAACCCTCGTCAATGACTTTATTCGAAATTCAAATAGGATTTCCCATCTCGATGTGATGAGCCTGGGGGGAGAATTGATAATTTCAATTCTGAAGAGTGTGAATACATTTGTGTAAAATAATTCAATCTTCTAATGAACAATAGAATGTTTAGAAGGATCTGAAATTGAATCTTCAGAGATGCAAAAGGTCATTTGCTTTAGAGGAACAATGTAAGAATAAGACCCCCCATGAAGATTTTTCATTGGGATTCTTTATATAGGTACGAAAGTGACTAGGTATTATTTTTCTCGTTATGATTGCAATAATATTGCACAAGGGCCACTTACATTTAAAAATAAATGAAGTTCATTCTGGTCAATATTTATAAAAAAGTACAATCTAAATTTGAAGGTTTTCAAAATTTTTTAAAGATTTATTCCAAAACTTAAACGATGGAAATTGAACAGTTTCAAAATTATGATAATCAAAATTCCACAAAAGTATTGTAAATTGCTGATATATTGAGGCACTCAATTGAAAATTTCACAATATTAAAAGATTTAAATATAAAATTGTCTATCTTGAAGTGCTTCAAAATTTTGTCATGTTTTCGTCCAAAATTATTCAAATGGGAAATTTAACATTCTTCGTTATTGAATTGTTCCAAAATTTAAATTGGAAATTGTAGAAATTTGGACAATTTAAGTATATCTGAAAACATACCATTCTGAAAGTTTCAATAAAATGAGACTTTTTCTCAAATTTTACAATTATTAACGCTTAAAATATAAATTGGACATTTTTGAAAGCTTTAATTTAAAATTATTCAATTTCAAAACGCTTTTAATTATAAATTATTCAATTGCAGGTACTTCGAACATAATATTATCCAATTTTGAAAGGTTCAATTTGAAATTATTATTCAATTATGAATACTTTCAATAACTTCAAGCTTGAATTATTCCTTTTGTGAAGGCTGAGTTGAAAATTTTGAACGCTTCATATAAAATTATTTCAATTGTAAGTCTAAAACTGAAAATTTTAACGTATTCAATCATTTCAATTTGCGCAAAATGTAAAGAAAAGTAAAATGGAAATAGGGAAAATCAGTAAATATTGAGAGAAAAAATATTTTTAAAAAAGTGGGGAAAGTGACTACTGATAGACTTAAACTAAACATTTTTAATTCTCTGGATAAAGCCCTTAAATTTTCTAATTCGCCTAGTTCCATGTGATCGAAAAATTGACATTTAAAATTTTTAAATAGGTTTTTCTATACTAAGTAAATAAATTCCTAATTAAAAAATAAATCCACTCTCATTCTCCGATTTAGTGGTTCGGTGCCCACCCTGGCGGTCACTATGTGCTATATGTATCAAATTATTCTTATATTTTATCTATTTCTCTCTGAATGAAAGTTTAACTTATAGAGATTATTTTTGTTTGTTACAGGTATGTATCATATTCCTCTACTGTTCTTTGATTCTCTTTCTTATCAACATTTGAAGGTAAGGTAAATTAAATACCCTAATACGGGCACACTAAGAAATAAAGTTAATTCAAGAAAATCCTTTGGTTGATTTCATTTGGTGAAATCAATTCAATTTTGTCAACTCAGACAAATATTGTTTTGAGTGGAACAATATGAAAATAAGTACCAACGATTAACTACTTATTCATTAAATACTGTTTTTTATTATAAACAATAAAATTTAACAATGAAGCTCCTAATATGAAATTATCGACTTTCAATCGAATCGAATACCATGATCCAAAAAAGTGAAATCCACCAGGACGTGCAGATTTGCACAACAACCCAAACCGATATTAAAAGAAGTACGAGATGAAAAAATTGTCTGTCAAGAGGTTCATTCGGAAAACCAATGTCCATATATAGCTCCATGCTTTTTTCAAGCTTTTTTCAAGCTCCAAGCCTTAATCGGTTCGCGTGTCTCGATTTAATGTACGAGCGATCCATGGCTGGTTTGGATTGGTCAAGAGAGTCAAGAGAGACAAGAGAGCTTCATCGTCGTCGTCGTCTTGCCTTCCTGGACTTTTCCTTCCGTCGCTGTACGGTACGTTGGCTGCATTAAATAATTCAATGAACCGCCTCATTACTGGTACCGAGACGTGAGAGGAGGGGAAGACGGTGCAAAGCTACAAAAAACTGAAAAAGGGATGGATAATCAAGCACGGTTACGCACGCCCGGAGGTGATTCGATGCGTGACATTGCTCATTTATGAACAGAGAGTGCTTCCAGCGGTACCTACACTATCAACGCTGCTATTCAATAGATCGTTTGTCGACAAAAACGCGCTTCGTTCGTGTCTCTTTCTTGCCTTATATCCTTTTTATTCGAATATTTTTCCCTGAAGAGGATAGAAAAATCAACAGACTTGTTAGGAAGCAGCGGAAATGATACCTCCTTTGTGAGCAAGATTATTCATTTCAACAAATTTGCAATTCATCCCCCCAGAAAAAATTATCTTCCTTCGACAAAGTCATTTGGATGACTGGATTTGGTTGATTCATAAAAATCTTGGTTGATTCACAAAAATCTTGGTTGTGTAAAAAAATATTTTTGCCAGGTAGACCAAGGAGGAAAATAGCTAAACTATGTATTTATTTATACAAATTATAGGTATTGTTCAATGTTGGGTTTCTCCTCAACAATATTTTAGATATGTATACAATATGATTTTATTTGAAGATGCCAAAAAAGTTTGATCAACCAAGGTTATACAGGTTCAAAGAAATGAATGTGAAAGTTGGCAATCTCAAAGTTACACTAACCTAACATTGGACCAGGCTTGACTGCGGATTGCGATAAAAAAATCAATGCCGAGATATCGAAATTCTAAATGAGAAGAAAAAAGTTTGTCCCAAAAAACTAACTCTGTTACGAGAAAATGAAATTCGAAGATGACGATAACACAACAACTTTTTCTTAAAATTTGAAGGATTGAAAATTCCTGTTTCTTCCAATGTTTTTTCAATTTGCATGACGCCAAATACTTTTTGCTTTTAACTTACATGATTAATAAATCGGATTCTTTATAGCATCTAATTAAAAAAAAATTGCATTCCTGTCCAATATATAATTTCCGGACAAAATCGATGCATTTAATCGAGAGATGCACCTAATCCGAGCCATGAATCTGTCATGTTGTATAATCACCCTCCTGCTCTCGATGAATAACGAATGCCTCGATCCCGTACTAATTGCTGCCGTCGAGCGTCGACCACCACTGAGGATGTACGATTGACGAGTGGACATTTTTCCTTCTTGGATCGTTAATTATTATTTGATTTCGCGCGAATCGAGACCTCCAGGATAATTAGAGTCGCGCCAAGTACACGGCTGATATTCGATCTCCCTTCGAGGGTCGAATCGGGTGGCGCAGCGAGGCGCAACCTACGCGCGGATTCGAACGTTCGACCAATTTGCTAATTAGGCACGATGTATGCCTAATTATTCGGCGCCTGGGTCTCCCAACAGTTACACACGTCGTGCACCAACACAGTTCACTGATTCTCGAACCTCGACTCGCTAACTAGCACTGCATACCTTCCAAAATTATACAAGGTGGAACCTTAAAAATCTTAAAAAAGATTTAAAAATGGAAAATTTGATAAAAAGGCTCGAGTAAAAGTTAGCATCCTTTAGAACTTAGATTCCAAAGGAACTCTTTTTAAGGGTTCCGTTTTACTTCGTTGATATCCGATAGATCATATTAAGTGTATATTATATAATTTTAAATATTCCCGCGCTTTTTGGTACATGCGCAGTCGAAAACGTCGGATTTTCAACATAACCCTAATAACTGTCACACTTCATGTGCACTATCTTCCTTTCAAGAATGACTGATGTCTGTAATTTTAGTTTCTTTATCAAATTTTTCCTAGTGTAATATTATTTAATCTGAATTATGAAGTAAAATGTGCATCATTAACTTGTAAAATTTTCGAAGTGAGTCAAAGCAGAAGTTAACGGTTTGAATCCATACTTTGGTTCCTTTTTCTTGCAGCTTCTTTTGAATCAAAAATCTGTTCTGATATAAACCCCAGTTTTTTCTGTGTTTCAAAATATTTGGAAGTTGTTCGAATCCTAAAAATTGCAAATACACAAATTATTAATTCTAATGCAATTCAGGGATTAAAAAATATTTCAAAAAAAATTTAAGGGAACACCCTGTAGATAAAGGTGGCAAAGCCAGCGGCACTTACAATAAGAGACAATGGAGTTTTGTTTATTGTACCAAGGTTTTCACCAGGTATAGAGGTGCAGGGAGGTGTGAAAAAGGATAATAATATAGAGTTACTCCGACAAGGTGGCGAGAATATTTTATACCCAGTGTGGAGACTGCCTCTCTTTTCTCCCCCCTATTTCCTCAACTGCACAGATTCTCAAATTACTTAGACAAATTTCTAAATTTAAAAATAGAACTTGAAAAAAACTCAAATACCTGCGGTATGTTGAGAATATTAAAATTACAAAACTACGATATGGGAAAATAATTATTGACGATTTCTGTTACCGATAGTTACCGACATTCAAAAATTTCGAGGGTTCGTGTCCGTACTAAAAGGTTTCATTTCTCTATTAAATATTAAAAATTAATCTTACAACATTAAATACAATTAGAGGTAAGGGTGGGTAACAGGAATCTACTTGGCGTCTTTTTTAAACCACCTTCAGAATTTGAATTCGTCGGTAAATTTCGGTAACAAGAATCTGCGAATAAATTAGGGAATATTCAAGGTTGCTGCATATCAGGGAATTCAGAAAGTTAGGGAAAGTCAGGGAATTTAAAACTGGTCAGGGAAAATCTGACCGAGTCAAGAAATTTTAGATAAACTGAAGTTGAAGTTAATTTGAATATTTTTTTTTTAATTCAACAGTTTTGTCAAGAAGCCGTTCTTTCTGCTTGAAAATTGCTCTTTTCGGGTTAAAATATCATCTATTTTGGCAGAAATTACATCTTTTTGGGTTAAAAATCACAACTGTTTCGTTGGAAATTAATCTGCTTTGGTTGAGGATTTAACTATTTTGTTACAAATTCATTTTTCCTTATTAATGATTTATCATTTCATTTGAAAACCCTTTTTTTTGTTCAAAAACCAACTATTTTGTCAAAAATTATTTATTTTTGGAAAGAAAATTGATTTTATTTTCTGGAAATGTAACTGTTGTGTGTTTTGTTAAAAATGTATTTTCTTCAGTTGAAAATTCAACTATTTGGTTGAAAATACATATATTTGGGCCAGTTGAAAATTTGTCTTTTGTGGTAGAATATTTATCGTCTTGGCGACTAATTCATCTTTTTGGTTGAAAATTTAACTATTAGATTGAAAATTCCTTTAAAAATCCAAATATATGGTTGATAATTCATGTTTTTTGTTAAAAATTAATCTTCTTGGTTGAAAATTTATCTTCTTGTTTGAAAATTCCTTTCTTTGGTTTAAAATTCGTTTTTTTTTATTGAAAATAATTTTTTTTTTCAACTGAAAATTTAACTATTTCATTTTTTGTCGAAAATGTATGTTTCTTGATAGAAATTTAATCTTTCTTGTTGAAAATTCATCTATTTGGTTGAAAATTTAAATATTTCGTTCAAAATTTACTTGGTCGAAAATTAATTTTTCTATTGAAAATTGTGTTAAAAATCACAACCGTTTGGTTGAAAATTAATCTGCTTTGGTTGAGAATTCAACTACTTCGTTAAAAATTTATTTTTTCTTGTTAATGATACATCATTTTAATAGAAAATATTTTTTTTTGGTTCAAAAATTTTGTTAAAAAAAACGGTTGTGATTTTTTACCCAACAAAATTCAATAATTACCAAAATAGATACATTTTCAACCAAAAAGAATGACTTTTTAACAAAATTGTTGAAAATTATTTACTTTTGAAAAGAAAATTAATTTTTTCATCTGAAAAAAAAATTTATCTGAAAATTCACATATTTAGTTGATACTTCACGTATTTCGTTAAAAATTAATCTTCTTAGTCGAAAATGTATCTTTTTGGTTTAAAATTAGTTTTTTTAAATTGAAAATTAATTTTTCCAACTGAAAATTTAAATATTCCATTTTTTGTCGAGAATGTATCTCTCTTGATAGAAACTTAATATTTTTGGTTGAAAATTCATCTGTTTGTTTGAAAATTTAAATATTTAGCTTAAAATTTATTTAGTCGAAAATTAATTTTTTTCACTGAAAATTTAACTATTCTATTTTGAGTGGAAAATTGATTCGTTTTTGGTGAAAATTCAACTATTTTGTTGAGAATTCGTCTTTTTGCTTTATAGTTTAAAATTTATTTATGTTTTAATATTTTAACTTTTCTCTGTTTGGTTGAAATTTTTTTTTTTAGTTGGAAATTCATATATTTTGTTGAAAATTTGTCTTTTTTGGTTGAAAATTAATCTTCTTTTATTGAACATTCAACTATTTGGTTAAAATTTCATTTTCTTTTTGGTTAAAGGTTCATCATTTTAGTTTAGAATTCATTTCTTTGGTTGAAATTTCAAATCCTTTTTTTGCGGAATATCAACTATTACACTTTTTGTTGAGAATTACATTTTTCAATCAAAGATTCATCATTTTTGGCTCAAAATTGATCTTTTTCAGTTAAAAAGAATTTTGTTGAAAATTCGTGTATTTTATGTATGTCTTACGTAATGTGTGGATGACCCCTTACAAAATTCTACATGACTAAGTTTGTTTTTATGCCTGAAAGAAAAATTTAGAACAATCGGGGAAAATAAAAAATTGTTCAGGGAAAAGTCAGGTAATTTCGAAATTGAGATTTTGTAGCAACCGTGATATTCAATTTCGTCATGCTCTCGGAAAATATGATTGACAAAGAAAAAGTGAATACCATGATTTTGTATGCATATTCTATGTTCAAGTTGTCCGCAAAAATTCATTTCTGACCAATACACCCTTTCCAAAATAATCGTCAAAAACCATTTTTGGGGATGTTTTCCACGATTTAGGGGTGTTCTCACACTTCATCCTGGGGCAAAATTATTTTTTATTAACTTCTCATGTCTTCAGGAATATGCATGCTAAATATTCATCATTTGTTATTTTTTTTTTCAAAGTTTATAAATGTTAAAAACTTGTGGTCCGCCATATTGATTTTTTTACCTGAAATTCATAATGAGCAACCACAATATACATATACACAGTGTTTTCGTTGCTCTATGACTTAATTTATTCAAAATATTCAAGTTTTACATCGATTTTTGAAAACTTGTGAAAAAAATGGATTTTCAAATTAGCGTAATGATTTTTAAAAACATTTTACTAGATATATTTAGCAACACAGTGCAAAAGGTTCAATCAAAATCGGTGGAAAGCCGCCGGGTTCTGAGCTTTTTCATTTTTAACGTCTAAGGTGACTCGCCCTGGCGAAAGTATCGGATAGGAATTCCTTCCGAACCAATCCGAATCATTCCGGAATCTGTATCCGAACCAATCCGAGTCAATTCGAACCAATCCGAAAAATTTCTACATTTCGTTTGACCCAAATCGCTTAAAAATTAATCCGACTCAATTCGGTTCAGTCTGAACTCCAAAACGAACCAATCTCAACCAAAGTCTCAATCAAAATTAATCCAAACTCGGATTGATATACACTGTATTTTCAATCCGAATGAATCCGAGTTAGGATTGAACTGGATTCATTCGAATTGAAAATCGTTTTAGGTCAATCCGAGTTCGGATTCAATCGGTTTGAAAATTTGGTTCGGATTTATTCGGATTGGAAGTTCGGATTGAACCGGATTGAGTCGGATTAATTTTTCACCGATTTGGATCGAACAAAATGTAGAAATTTTTTCGGATTGGTTCGAATTAACTCGGATTGGTTCGGATACAGATTCCGGAATGATTCGGATGACTTAGGATTGGTTCGGAAGGAATTGCTATCCGATACTTTCGCCAGGGATCCTCTATAAGGGTCTTTTTCAGAGAAGAAACTTAGGTCTGTTGCTGAAGGCATCCCTTTTGCTCTCGCTGTTTTTTTCTTAATGCTTCCCCTTCTCGGTCCAGCGCCTCGGAATTTCATTTCGATCTCTACGGGAGATCCCAGGGGGTCCTCTGCCGCATTCGTGGCCATTATTGAGCGCATGTAAAACGCGTGAAAAGTCATTTGCAAAAGGGTAGTGCACTCTCTCGAGAGTAACGCGAGACAGGCCTGCATCACCTGAGCTATATGGAGACTATAGAGAACATAGACACAATGAGCGCAACACGCGAGCAAGAAGTGTGCGCCAATTTTTATTCCGTGCCAGGTTCAGCATTGTCTTCTGCTGCCAAAGACCTCTCGACGCTATTGTCACACCGACGAGAGGAAATTAATGCACCTCGAGATGATTGTCATAACATTAGTTGCGGTTAGAAATAGGAAATAGGATAATTATATCCCAGCAGATTATAGAGTGAGAATGAAACTGGCAATGGAAACTGAAAAGAAAAATTAAGACTCTTTTGAAAGAGTCAAATCTAAATGATTTGCAATCAATTTTGACTGTTTCAAATAATGCGGATTTGACTACTTGCAAATCACTCAAAAATGACCTATCACTTCAGTCCATTTTTCCCATTGACCAATTTAGTCATTTCGAATATTCTAATCGGCAACTTCCATTGATTGAATCAATTATTTTGAATGACCTCACAGTGACTTTCACTGATTCAATTAATCAAAGTGTCTTGCCATCCGGAAATTCGGGATGAGTAGCCAATATTTTTTATAAGTTTAGCTAGTCATCCCGAATTTTTGGGACGATTAGACACAGTCTTGATTATTACATTTAAATAAGGAAATCAGTTAGTTTGATTGAAAAATAAACATTTCGACGCAGTCAAAGAATATCTAAGTAAAACAGTTATTTTATAAATTATTAATATTTATTATTGCCAGTTGTAGAACTTTGTTATTGCATATCATGCCTGAACAACAATTTTCAAATTTTCCCATACCGTAAACACCATTCGTTTTCATTTCTCCATAGATGAAATTACCGTTTTCTCTGATATACTTTAGAATGTCACAAAGAATCAGTCAATTCAGTTGACTGTAAATCATTAGATTCAAGTGACATGTCAATGCAGTAGAATTTGAACTAAAAGAAATACGAAATTTTTTGGGGTAAATTAGAAGAAATTGAAAGTTGGAACAGAATGGCTACTACACGGAAAAAATTTATCCGTAAAAAAGTCACGAACTAGTAGCTAGGTCTCGGATATGAGAAAAATTCATCGGATATTTATGTATTTTCGTAAATAACCTACGAACTTTGAGAAAGATTGACGAACTCGATGTGAAAATTCTAAAACGGTTCATCACTTTTTGTTTACGTGAATAATTACAAAAATATTACGAGTGATTGGGAAAAGATTCTCAGAGCACTCACGAGCTTGCCTGACGAATCTGGGAACTCGAAACTAAGTCTCCCTGTGCGTGGCCCACGCACACACGCGCGGTGCGTGTGTGCGCTCGTATGTGTGCCTCGAGCTCGTCGGATGAGTGGCTAGAAGTTTTATAATACCTATTTTGTTTGGCCTCGATAGCTGCGCGTGTTTACGCACTCCTGGTTTATGTTTAGAAACTTGGTGAGTCAGCAGTGTTTGAGGTTCGAATCTTCTGAGTTGCGAATTTATAAATTAATATAAAATTAAATCGCACAAATAAAATTTTTCCTCTTTTTATTTCAGTCTCAAATTTTCAGGAACTGTTCGTAGGAAATTCGAACTGTTCGTAAGAAATTTGGAAATTTATCCATATATTTCTCATAGAAATAAGGATTTAATGTTTCATTTTTTTATCTCGTATCCGAGACCTAGCTACAAGTTCGTGACTTCTTCACGGATAAATTTTTTCCGTGTAGAATCTAAGGAAAAACATTCTGGCTCTGGTTATACAATGCAAAAATTATAAAATTGAACAACTTAATCAAAATATTTAAAAAATTAATTATTCAAATTTAAATTATTTTAAATTAATGATTGTAAAATTGTGTCTTGTTTTTTTATTTTTCAATTTTAAAGTTAATTATTTTAAATTAAGTAAGTCAAAATTCAAAAATTTCAATTTTAATTGTTAAATTTAAACTTCATAAATGCAACAGTTGAAATTGAAGCGTTCAAAATTGAACACAATTGGACACAATCCCGCAAAAAAGAAAGGCGAAATTAATGAGTGGCTTAACAGTGACCTAATAAAACAGAATAATGCGCAATTTGGAAACATATTCATTCACTTTATGAACCATAAACACCAATAATAAAAGTTTACAAAAAATAAAAAATTGGCTCACTTTTAGTGTTTTTTGGAATTTTTTTTGTTTACCCCTCCATGGTAGGAACATCTCAGGTCGTAAAAATGTTATGAAAAAGTAATGTGCATCTTCAAGTACATAAATATAGCTTTCGCACTAACCGAACTCATCCGCCCAAAAAAGATGAAAATTATAGAAATGGTGCATGTTATTCTTAGACAACGTGAAAATTGATTAAAAGAATTGTTAATTTTTTGTGCATAAAATCTAAATAATTGTTTTGAGAAATCTGGTCGCAGGTGACCGAAGTCAAGCAATGCTTTGCGAGGAGGTGGTGGAGGAGGAGGTGGAGGAAAAGGAGTGTTTCAGGAATTTGTACAAAAGAGGAATAATTTAAGTTCCCAAAAAAAGATGAATTTGGATGATGATCAGACTGGTGAAATGATTCACTTACCCAACTTGTCTTATTCTCTTAAAACGGTCATTCCAGTTGTTTACTAATGTAATTTTGACTTTTCAAATATGCACAAATTCTGAACTAAATTTTATTCTGAACTGAAATTCATACCCAAAATAAGTTTTGAACCAAATTATTTGGACTGTAGAAATAGTTGCAAAAAATGTCCCTTAATTGTTTTTCGAAATGTGGTGGACTGCTTCTTACCTAATAAGTCAGAAAAAAACTAATAATATCAGTGACGAATAGCCCCAGAAATTCTAGTAAATACCGTTCTTAATTATAGCAAAATAAATGGAATTAGCATAAATGTCTGAACGAGTTATAAATGCGCGAGAGTGTAACTTCCTGCATAATTCTTTTCGTCCGCTAGGTGGAGAACTTGTTGAAGTCGACAGTGGAAAATAAAAAAGTCAAACGTTGCGATAAGGGTTTGAACGTCACCACTAGTCGTAGTCCGTAGTGAGTGCCTGAGTCCATTAGGTCACTTGTAGGTAGCGGTGTGTGTTATATAGTACCTGTTATCATTTTTCCCAAAGCGGATAGATATAGTTAATGTTAATTGTCCTCTGTCGGTAATTTTGAAGCCATGTAGGAAGTTCCAGGCGTCGTTATCCTATCGCTGCCCTGATGGACGCAATGCGCTTGTACCTCCTCTAGAACCTAGATAGAGGACATTCGACTTGCTCACAATGAAATGTTAGATAGCGTCTACATATGGGCTGCTATTCATCGCGATGTCCGCTAACGAGGGGACGCGACCGTCCCTAACCTGGAATAGGTAGAAAACGCCATTGACTTGCTCGATGGTCACCCTTAAAGATTGTCAATGTAGAATAAGATATGGGGTCTCGAGTTTAATTTTATTTCATGGGGTGGCAACTTAATTCCAATCCTATCTACAAAAAAGTGATATAACGATGTCTCGAAAATCTTGCAATCATTGTAGTTGAAAGACTGATTGCCTTTTAATTAATTAAAGTTCTGTTATATCTCAAATTTCGAATTTTGAAAATCAAATCTATAAATAATGTCTTTTAAGGATGTTCTAGTTATACAGTCAAGTTCAAGATTACTTAATCTTGAACTTGATTTATTTAAATTTAGTTATATCCATATTTGTGTTTTTTCTTCCGCTTTGGTAAAAACTCGCGATTTTAATTCAATTTTAACTTGACTGAAAATTAGTATTAAAAAAAACAAAACAATTTCACCATAACATCATAAAGTTTCGAAGAAGATTGAAAATAAGTGTAAAGAAGATTTTTTTATTGGCATTAGGGTCGATAATGTTTATTTGTTTCGTGTTCTACAATTACTTTTTAAAAATACATCTATTTTTAAGAAAATTAAAGTTAGATTTTCTATGTTTCGTCCCGGACTGACTCACTGTACTCGTCAGTAAGGTTATGTGAATCAGTCCTACCTTATACATTTTAATTGATCTAAATTCATTATAATGTATATTTTTCAAAAAAAAAAAATTTCGATTATAAGTTTGTAAATTTGATAAATTTTACATTTAATAACATAGTGCATTTCAACCACGGATAGGGGCTGAAACTTAATATAATTGATATCAATTTTGATTTTTGACAAATCAAATCAAAATTTATATTAATTATATTAAGTTTTAACCCTTACCCGTGGTTGAAATGCACTATATTATTAAATGCAAAATTTATCAAATTTACAAACTTATAAACGAAATTTTTTATTTTATTTTTTTGAAAAATATACATTATAATGAATTTAGATCAATTAAAATGTATAAGGTAGGACTGATTTACATAACCTTACTGACGAGTCTAGTGAGTCAGTCCGGGACGAAGCATATAAAATCTAACTTTAACTTATTTAAAAATAGATGTCTTTTTTAAAATTTATTGTAGAACACAAAACAAATAAACATTATCGACCCTAATGCCAATAAAAAAATCTTCTTCACACTTATAATACCTGGGTCAATTAAAAACGATATCTTTCGAAAAAACAGCAAAGATTTCATCCAATTAAGATTGAAAATTTCTAAAAATGTGCGTTCGTGTTAGTTTTTTGATCTAACCGGAAATTAGACTTTTGAAACAAAATCACCATCAAGATTCCCAATCGTTATCAATTTTAGTTTATATTATTGTTTCGCACCGGAAATGCGTATTTTTAGTATAAAAGTATTATATTTCAAAAATTAAAATTATTCAACAACTTATGTTTTTCGGGTTTTTAGCGTTTTTTAAACCGGAAATTGACATTTTCATACGAAACTCATTGGATTTTTAAGATTCATAATTTTTAAAGAATATTTTTTGTTATGTTATGTTAGTTTTTTTCTCATAAAAAATTGGTATTTCAATGAAAATCATAAGGTTTTTCAGATTATCATTTAGTCATTAAACTCACAATTTTTGGTTCGGATGGCGTTTTATACCGGAAATCGAAGAAATCATAGGATTGCAAAGAAGATTAGAAGCTGCTGAACAATGTTAGATTATGCTCGTATTTTTCACCGTAAATTGGTATAGAATACAAAGATTTTCAATTTTGGAACAATTTTAGGTTATATTAATATCTTCTATCGCGAATTAGTTATTTTAAACAGAAAACATCACGTTGTCATGTTATCTTAGTGTTTTTCATCTAAAATTGCTATTGTTAATATTAGTTTTATATGTTAATTAAAAAATAGCGTGAGATCAAAAAAATCGTGCGCGTGTTAGTTTTCTAGTGGTTAGAAAAAATTACGAGTCATTAAGTTTACATTCAAACGTATACAATAATGTATATAATTAAAATTTAGAAGCCTTCTAATTTAAACAAACATTCTAAGGGCTTCAAAATTGGAAGCAATTTGAAAATAATACATTCAAAATTTAAAGATTTAAAAACCTTGAAAATATAATTATGTAGAATTTGAAGCCCCAAAACTTATTATTAGACAATCGCCAAATGAGAATCACGTGATCTGTATCCAATCTCAATTATAGTCATTATGGTCGGCAGTTTTAATTATAATTAAAACAGCAGTAAATGATAAATGTAAACATTACTGTTCTAAATCGAATCCTAATATGAAAAGAAAAAAGTTAAGTGTAATCCAGCTATTTCTAATGAACGCAACAAATCTTTCGACGCGTCCCTGAGACTTAAGTGCTTTATTTTCCAAAGTCCACTTACTTGTCTCCCACCTTCGGATTAACTTCAAGATCCTTCCGATTTGCTTTTTTCCTTTTCGTCCTTTTTTTCTTTAACCTATGGTTTACAATCATTGGACAGGCGCAGCACACAGCAGCCGGTTTCCGTTGATGAGAAAAAAAGGGACGAGCAAGTGGTCTATTAATTATGGTCGCTCTGTATTAACGGGCTACTATAAGGCCTCTGAATATCAAAGGATAGAGAGAGAGAAGGATCGAGAATTAAACTTGCAGCCCTGCATCGCCACCGCGTTTACGCAAGGAAACCGGGATTATTATTTTAATTTTATTATTATTATTATTACTATTATTATTAGCGTTAGCAACGTTTACACGACGCTGGTATAATGATCGCGATTCTAATTGGCTGAATCGAGGGGCGCTGGAGACGAAAATCAATTTCAGAAGTCGAACCTGTTCGACTGTTTCTAACTTTCCTTCCTGTGTAGTGGCTAATTGAAACTAAATTATCGATTGAGCATGCAACACTTCGAAGTTTCAATATTATTAACCACAGAAAGTGGATAATCTGTATTTAGCGAGTGAAATTTAAAGTCGCGGCTGGCTTAAGTTGCCGAGTTCATCAAGATTCCGATCTCGGGTAGAAACCTGAGTCCGATTAAATATTACTGCAATCATATTTTTTTAATGGCCTCACTGTCCAGATAATTTTAAAGCAGTGTTCTTATTTCTTGGAAAAGTTTTTATCGCCTTTGATTAATGGGCGTAATTAATCCTTGATACATTGTTTGGCTGCCTTCCATATTTTCAAAATGTTTTGTCGTGTATCTCAAGGTACTGGATTGAAGGCTATAAAGAATGTGACCGTATAGAGGAAAATTGATGGCACCCACGTTAAGCGATCGTACCCACGTTGCATCTTAATCGAATGTAAATTGCGTATTCTCTGCTGATTTGCATCTAAATTGCGCACGTTTTAATCGAGTTATTACTTCTTTTTTGCGCCCTCCATGAAGTCAAAGGAAGAGTTAAGACTATGGAAATTTTTCAGTCCTTTCTGAATTAGAGAATTTTTGTCCAGGCTCTCAAAATTTTCAATAAAAATGGCCGTTCAATACTTTCCAGACGTTCACAAATGTTTCTTGGTTATTTTAATTTCCAAATTCAAACCTACAAAATGAAACAATTTATAATTTTAAGTATTGAAAAAAAGGAATCTTTAAAACTTTTTTCCCGCTGAAATTTCAAAGAATTTCAAAACAAGCTTCTTCAATTTCATAAAGTAGAGAACAGTATACTTAGAGAAATGTCCTCTTGTGTCAAAAGGATGATACTTGACACTTGCCTCTTTTAGTTTGAAACACGTGAATAATGAATATTTTTTGTACACAAACAGAATCAGACTGCTAGATCAGATGAAGTTTGTCGCAGAAGGATAATGTAAAAAGACTCTTTCTGAGACAAATGAAAATCCTCCTACCCTTTTAAGAGGAAATTGCAATCTTGTCAAAAAACATCCTTTTGACACAAGAGGACATTTCTCTGAGTGCTGAAGGTCAGACAACTTTTAGAGTATATCAATTTTAAACTTATTATTTTTACTGCAATGACTGGGAAAGTTTTCCTGCTAGAACAAAAACTTAAACAAATTCCCGGGCAGAAAATAAAGTCACTGCCATTTCGCGGTTTTTTACAGTTTTGAAAAAATTCCTCGACCTTTCCCGAGCCTTTGAATTTAGAAAAAAGCTAATTGATTCTTTTTACCTTCCTTTCACCTAACGATATAGTTTCACCCTTGGAAGGGCCCTATTCGTGACAGTTTCCTGGCCTGGGCAAATCCAGATATCATCGTGCGCCTCGTAATATATTCCTCGAGGACATTGGACACGCTTGTAAAAATATAATCGAGCTGAAGGAGAGAACTGCAGAGAACTTTAGAGAGAGTGAGGGAGAAACAGAGGGTGAAACTGGGAAAGAAAGAGAGATAGAGAGAGGGTTGTCTGGCTGACTTTGATGGATCGAAGAGCCCGCGTCAACCTTCTCCCTCTCCCTTTTACTCCCCTCTTATTTCCTTATATCCATGGTCTCTCTCAGGGTCCCAGAAACTTTTCTCCTCTTTTTGTCCACGAACCACTCGGGCCCGATATTTGTTTTATTTTTCCACAGATAATTCCTCATACGACAGGTTACTCTCTCACGGTCCTAACGTGAGTGTGCTCCACATACACATTGAAAGAGGAGCCACGTACACTGTAAAAGTGTAGGTAAGCTGTATCAATGTGCGTGAATGCATGCGTGCGTGGAAAGGCCGTCACTGTAATATCATTCGCTAAGATATGCCATACACCATACAGTATACACTATAAACCATAGAATATAGAATACAGAGATACAAAATACATACAACATACGGCGGAATACAGAATATGAAATACAGATGCGAACCACGCACGTGAGGCGGAGCGGGAACTATGCAGTTCAATTCGCGGCTACAACCTGAAATTATTATGCACCGGCAAACCCGGGTATCGGGTTCGAGAATCTAAGTATGCGACCTTGCGATTTTTTACCCGGTATGTGCAACCGTTGCCCATATGACTGGATAAAGAAAAACATAGGTGGCTTTGCAAGGCATAGTAATTGAGCAGTCGTCGGAAAATAGATGTGCTGGATTGCCGATTGGGCGTCGAGTTCATGTTTTCGTTTTGCCAAGAATCATCTGGATTTTAATCTTTTTCTTATATGATTATGAGTTATAAGCAACTACATTCAGGCTCACTTTTATGAATGAAATAGTCTTTAGGCAATTTCAATAACGGTTCAAAAAATCATTTGATCAGATGAATGCAATTTATATTGGATCAACCAGAGAACTTTGCTATCACACTGAGAAAAATGTTTGTTTGGCTGAACAGAAATAAGTGAAATGTGTTCAATTTTCAAGGAAAATAATCAATCACAATTAAATTTCATCAGGATGATCTATGATTACCTCTATAGTCTATGACTCTATGCTACACTGTACAATCTGGGGTTAGCAGTCTGAACTCTCGAATCTGGGGTTAGCAGTCTAAATTCTTCAATATGGGGTTAGCAGTCTAAACCCTCCAATCTCGTTTTGTTCTGGGAGGTGGGAGAGTTTAGACTGCTAACCCCAGATTAGAGAGTTTAGCATGGAGGTACCGATAGATGAAATTGTGATTAACCCAAAGACTTCTAAAATCAAATGCTTCTTACTAATTCAAAACATTCTCTCTTCTTGAAAATTTTCTTTGAACAAGGACTATTTGCTTTTATTATATAAAACAAAATAAAGCAGCTGTGTTCATAATCCTAAAATCTGAGAAAAATCACTACCGCCATTGTCACTTCCTATAGGAATCTAATTAAAAACAACAAATATTGTTAATGAAAAAAATAGTCCTAGCATTTCCCCGCAAAATACTCAATCTTATTGGAAGGTGGGGGCTTCGGGTATCTGCGCATGCGCGTCCGTTTGTTTGGTACGAGCAACCAAATTCTTTGGTACGAGCTAAATAAATTGTATTTTTACACTACCCACTTTTTTATCAACCACCATCAAATGTTTGTTAATCACAACCCAATTTTTGCAAAATGAACAGAAACTGCTCAACAAAATTATTTTCATACCGTAATTCTATTTTTTTCGTCAATGTATTAGCAAAAGATAAAAGAATGTTTTGTTGAGTCATCAACCAAATTTTGGTTGATTTCACCAAAATTTTGGTTGAAAAACCTAATATAAATAGATTGGTCGATTAGACTGAGCCGTTGAGTTCAATCAACAAAATATTTAGTACAATCAACAAAAAACTTTAGTTTATTGCAAGCGAACGAGTTTAGTCTATTTAAAACAAGATCAAAAAGTAGCAAAACAACAGTATCATCCATTATAATAAAAACATCACAATTGAAAATTAACAGGCTCCAAATTCTACAATTTAATATTTATAATATTTACATATATTTATTGAATAATTTGAAATTCAAAGCATTTTAAGTTAAATGAGTCTGAGTTAGATAAAAGCTCTCAAAATCAATTTGTTTGAACTTTCAAATTGAAAGCATTCAAAATAGTATAATTTTGCGAAAATGCCTGAAATGAAAACATTCTTCATTCAAATGATCAAAAGTGTAAGAATTTATATTTCAAAGTCGCAAAACTTTTCAATTTTAAAGGTATCTAATTTGAAATGTTTTACACCAAAATTGAGTAATAATGGATTTATCAATTTTAAATTCAAAGCATTCAAAATTAAATAATTTGAAAATTAAATGATTTGAAATTTTTATACAATAAAAACAAGTGTATTAACAAGTGTACTTATGAAAAATCAGTCTAAGCTAAATATCAAATTTCATTAACTGCATTCCAGAATTCATTATTAATTAAGACAAAATTTACTTAAACTGAGTTTAATTTTGCATAAATCCAGAAAATTTTTACTGAATTTAATACCAACCATTTTAAAGTGTAATCATGTTAATTATTATTTTTTACCAGTAATTTCCAATTCAAAGCGTACAAAGTTTTATAGTTCTAAATTAAAATATTTAACAAAATTTTCTTTCACATTTTACATTTCAAAATAGCACTATTCCAAATTGAAAGCGCCTGAAACTGAACCAAGCCACGAATGAACTTGAATGAAATTTTTTACTCCAAATTCTTTTACGTCCGAGAAGTAAATGATAAAAGTTTTAGAAAAAGAAAAAAATATAAACTTTTTTCGGATTCAGAACTGATTTAGAAAATAGCTTCTATTTTAAAAGTGTTTAATTTTAAATGCTTCTCATCTTTGAACAGCAGAATTTTGAAGGTTTCTTATTTTCAAAATAATCGTTTCAACACTCCTTATTTAAAATTGTTGGGCTTTTGATGTTTTAATATATATTATTTCGAGTTTGAAGTTTTTCAACTAAAAATGGTTGAATTTTAACTGGTCTACAGTCTTTATATCAGAGTAATCTTAAAATATCAGAACTTTTTGTGTTACACCAAAATATTGGAAAAATATTCAAGTTTCCTCCTTCTAATATATATCACATATTTTTTAAACTTTATTAACGCACGTAATAAAATATTACCAAATTCTACAAAATAGTAAATATTCCAGAGAATTCCATAAAATTTTGTAACGTGTTGCAGAAAGGCCTGCTTCTGTTTATTATATCACCAAAAGTCAAAATATGAAAATCTATCGAAATAGACTTGATTCCATTCACGGAACAACTGAAACCTGATTCTTCATACGGAATCACCCAACTTGATTCTATATTGAATGGAGAAGTCGATATACCCAATTTTACGTTTGATTGTCAGATTTGAAAGCCACCGAAAGAATGTAAATAAATTTGCCTTTAAAGGACCACCCCTAAGGATTTTTCACTTTTTGGACATCCGAATGATGGAAAACACTCACTCGAGATATTTTATGTGTGCGCGGAACGACTAGTAGAGGCGGCTTCATTGAAATGCGTACGAGAGATCTTCAGGGTGGTTCCCGGGTCGCGTGGACAATACTTCCACAGAATATTAATCGACTCTTTTTTTCTTTATGTCCTCTGTGATGTATCATTGTGTTCCGAGACACGAACACCGACTTTGATCGTGTAAATGGCCTTTTACCAGAATAAACTTCATTTTACACAATGTTCCGTCTCCTAGATTTTGAGTCAAGTATCTTTTATATTCGTCATAAGTATTAGGTCTACAAATTAATTCGGTGTCTTTACTTTGATGTCTTGTAACTCTTGGTCAAACTTGATTTTTTCCGCACTAAGGTAGTTTTAAAGGGCGAACCTTAAACTTTAAAACACAATCTAATATGTGGCGGCCCTGCGGACTTACCCTCAAAAATCATTAGTGAATACAATGGCGTCCAACAAGGAGCATTTAAGACACTGAATTCTTTTTGCATTGCTATTTAAAAATCACCTTCTTTCAAGGGTGACCAAATCATTTCAGTCGCCTTAGCGGACATCATTGTATTCACTAATGATTTTTAAGGTTAAGTCCGCAAGGCCACCACCTATTACATTGTGTTTTAAAGCGTAAGGTTCGCCCTTTGACACTACCTTATGGCGGGAAAAAATTCAAGTTTTACCAAGAGTTACAAAACATCAAAGTAAAAGCACCGAATTAATTTGAATACCTAACAGAAGTCGATGTAAAAGTTCAATAAACCAAATCATTTAGCCCACATTCTCAAAATTTTAATAACTACTCAACAGTGAATAAACTAATATAAATTCACCGATAAAGGATATACTCTATGCTTCTTTATTCTTATTACTGTTATTATAATTATTAATTATTATTGTCAAAAAATTCAAAACCAGAACTGCTAACAACTTCCATTTCTTAGGAACCCAACGACTGGTAGACGGAGAAGCATTTTGAGTTTTTTTAACAAGGCACTTGTTTCGAAAATGATATCATACGTGCTTCATTTTGTATTTGATTTAGAAATAGAAGTTGCTTCTATTTTTAGATCTGAGAAATCGTTTCGTGCTTTTGTAGACGATAAAGTTTGTTTGTAAAGAAGGACAATGAAGATTAAAGTAAAAGCATTCAGGTTGCAGTTCATAAATGTAAAGGATGACTAGACACAAAAATGCTGACTATTATATGAGACGCGAGTCTGCATACGATTAGGGGATTCGAGCCTTCGCAGACACCTTGAAAATTCCGTTAGATATTTTTAAAAGGGTGTTTTATTGTAGGTAGGTTTTTCACATTGAAACAGGTGCTAACGTGTTTTATTCCTTTTTTTTTCTCAGTTTAGAATTGTCAATTTTTTTGAAAATACTGCTTCTCGAAATTCAGAAATTTAAAAGCAGCCGATTTGGAAATAATCCAAATCGCAAATGTGACTGCTTTCAAATTATAATCTTTTAACATTTGAAAGCTTTCAAAATTTTAGGTTTTTCAATTTGAATTTCGTAATACTTTACATTCATTCAAATTTAAAATGATGTCAGGGATCACAGCGCAAAAGGAGCTAAAAAAGAGGGGAAATAGGTTTTTTTACGAAAATGGGGAAAAATAAGGGAAATATTTGACATTCATTTTTAAATAATTTTAAATAATTTTTTAATGATTTCTGCCATTGAAGAATTTCTTTTTTAAAATTAGATATACTTATTAGGTCGTTAGAAATCCATCACTGCGATATAAAAAAGTCCGAATAAAAGAAATATATATATATTTTTTTAATTCTGTCATTAATCATGAAATCGTAATACTTATAAGTATAATTAAATATTTCTTTCCAAGATTTTTAATTTTGTTCTTACCATAATTAATATTTTGAATGTAAATTTAAAATTAACACTCTTCAATGCTCTTAAATTCCAATTAAAAATAGTTCAAATTTGAGCACCTAAAATATTTTACATTTCAAAAACATTTAATTTGTATAGATTCAGCGAAAACATGTTTTAGCTTTAAAGTATTATTTATTATATCCTAAATAGTTCAATTTCAAATCGACGAAATAAACATTTCTAAATATGTTATTGGTAAGAACTAAGTATAAAATTTGAGACTGCTCAAGACTCGTATAATGATTTCAAGTTCAAGTGGCTCAATTGTTAAAGTTTGACTTTAAATTGTTCAAGTTGGAACATTTGATTTTGTAAGTTACATGTAATTTTGTTACTTGTTCAAATTTGAATATTCCAGTTTTTAATTATTTAACTTTGTACATACTTTAATGAAAAAGTGTTCACCTTGTAATACTCTTTTTCAAATAACTATATATATATATATATATATATTTTTTTTTTAACTGTTCCAGTTGGATACTGGACAACGACTCTGTCGTTCGAATTTTCTGTGTAATTCAAATTTTTATAAAGTAACGTATATTTAAAGAGAAAAGGGGCAGTTTTTCGAGAATAGGAAAAAAGGGGGTGATTTTTAGATTATTATTTTAAACTTCCTTCTTTTCAAATCAAACAATTCTTTACATGGACATTCATTTTCAGTATCGACTATTCTAAATTAAACTGATTGTAAATTAAGTAATAATTTGCTAATACAAATATTTATATTTTACGGATTTCTTTCAGATTTGAGATTGAAGCGTACTTAAACAAAAAGATGAATAAATATTATTGGCTAATAATAAACAAGTTTAAATAATCCTTTATGAAAAAGAGAATTTCATACGCGTTTTAAACTTTCATTTCACATTTGAAAAGTTATAGAGAGACTGACATAATACGTGAGGACAAAATCAAAGAAGCATGCGAAAACCGGATGCGCAGGTGAAGTCCCGAGAAGCTCATACAGGGGTTGCCTTAAATTTGCATATGTATCCAGTGCGGCCTCTTTCAGTTTATATATTTTTGCGACCAACCAGAAACGAGGGAAAAAAATTGAAACAGGCATTAAAACTAAATAAAATCAATAAGTTTCACTTATTTTTATTATTTTTTTTCATCTAACGCAATGAGTTTTTGAAAATTCAAATTCTAGCCCTCTTTTCAAAATATTATTTTCTATTATAGTTCATTTTGAGGCCAAAAATTGGTTCAAAACAACACTCCAGATGCAGAAAACAATTCTTCTAATCTTACAGAATTTTCAGTTAAAATAGGGACAGCATAACTTTGCTGCATATATTATCGTATTTTCTGCAAAGTTTACAGAATTTTCAGTATTTTTATAAATATACGGATATTTTCTGTAAAATGTACTGACTCTTATTGTCTTATTAGGCTGATCCATTTAAGTCCTTTAGCATGAGTACATATACCGCAGACGACTCCTCTTCACTGACATCCGACTTTATTAGAAAAACTCGCATTTGTCTGGACGTTTGGCCAGGGGAGAGGAAAATTGCAGAAAACCACACCCCGAGTTCAGCCGGTGTTTCGACAGATGAGTTTGAAGGCAGTCATTCGACCCTGCCCATCGAATGCTAATATTACCAATCAAACTTCTAATTCCGCAATTCAAATGTTTTTCTCTGCATATGATTTTAATTAATACAAACTGCATAAGAGCTTCCATTTCAGAGAAATATTATATTACTCCCATAAACCGGATTTAAAAAAAAGCCGATCAAAATCTTGGTCCAATTCCTGCAGAAAGTGTATAAATTATTTTCATATATCCTCGTTTGCACTACCGTTCGCGATATCTTTTATGATGGCCGAATCAACTTTCAGTAGAAAGTCCATAGCGGTGGCGAGAAATGAGAATAAGGAAATGAAAATATCAGTCTCGTTTTGCGCGGAATCGCCCATTACTTGATTTCAGATTCTCGAGAAATCGCTATAAAAGTACATAGCGCATTTCGCTCCAGAGCTCGACATTATACATAACCTATAAATACACCGGTCACGTATACGGATAGCCACGTGCGCCAGGGTACAGATCCTTAACTTGCTCGCATTATTTCAAAATTCATACGACGAACGTCCCCATGGTAATCGATTCAGTACAACCAACATTTTTTACAATTCCTCACCCTTCGGAAAAGAATCCTCTATGTTCTTTCATCTTTGTCTTTGTCTTTCTCTCCACTGCTTACTTGTTCGATACGCTTTTTATCGGCCCTTCAGACGCAACGACGGATTCGGAATTAAAAAGGGCGCTCGGTAGAAAATCATCTAGCGTCCCTGTTTTTATTTGACTTTGAACATTTTTTTCGTTATTAGTAAAAGAAGATAAATAAAGAAATTGTTTTTTTCCGATAAGAAAAAGAAGCCGAAGAGTCTTGTTTTTTCTGCACTCTAAATTTAAATCAGTCAAAATTTGACTGATTGAATTAATCAAACACGCTTTGACTGAAAACCAGTAATTTCTACTGATAAAACAGTCGTTTGAACAGTTATTTTTAACAGTCGCTACTGCTAACTGAATATAATATTCACTTGTAATGACTGATCTCCTGGTAATAGGAGTGACTGATTAATTTTCTATAATGAATTATTACAATTATTTATAAATAAATTTTTTTCATTAAATTCCTATATTTTAATAATTGATTAAAGTTAACCATTATTGGCTGATTGAAATGTTCAAAGTTAAGGATTAGATTTTTTTCGAGAATTCGTCTTTTTTTATTGTTAAAAATTCATTTGTATGGTTAAACATTCATCATTTTAGTTGAAGTCTCATTTCTATGGTAGAACATTTAACGATTTTGTTGAAAATTCGTTGGTTTATTGTGTGAAAATTAATTTTTTTAACTGAAAATTTAAATTTTTCATTTTTTGTTGAAAATTTATATTTTTCATTTGAAAATTCAACTATTTGTTTGAAATTTCATATATTTTGTTAAAAATTCGTCTTTATAGGAAATAAATAATTTTAGCAGAAAAATCTTCTTTTTGGTTAAATTGAACGGATTTTTATTCAAAATTGAAATCTTTTTTGGTTGAAATATCAATTACAACATTTTTTGTTGAAAATGCATCTTTTTTCATTGAAAATTTTATTACTTGGTTCTAGATTTAACTGCTTTGTTAAAAAATTTTTTTTGGGTGAACATCCATCGCTTTGTTTGAAATCTCTTTGTTGAAAATTCATTTTTTAAAGTGAAAATTTAATTATTCCATTTTTAGTAGAACATTGAACTTTTTTGGTTACAAATTCAACTATTTGGTTAAAAAATTATGTATTTTGTTGAAAATTCCTCTTTTTGGCGGAAAATTATTTTTTGTGTGTTGAAAATTCAACTATTAAGTTTAAAAATTCATTTTTTTAAAGTGAAAATTTCACTCTTCCATTTTTGGTTGAAAAATCATGTATTTTATTGAAAATTCATATTTTTTTTCGGAAAATTGTTTTTTTGTTGTTAAAAATTCAACTATTTAGTTTTAAGTTGTACTGCTCGATTGAAAATTCATTCCTTTGGTTAATGATTCAACATTTGTGTTTAAAAATTAATCTGTTTGATGGACAATTTAACTATTTGGTTGAAATTCGTTTTTTTTGTTTGTTGAAAATTCAAATATTTGGTTAAAAATTCATTTATTTTGATGAAACGTAGTCTTTTTCGGTAAAAAATTAATCTAATTGGCATAAAGTTAATTTTTTTAAATTAATCTATGTACTTGGTTCATTGTTGAACTGCTCCATTGAAAATTTATTCTTTTGGACAGCGAATTATCTTTTCAGTTAAAAATTCATCTGTTTGGTTAAAAGTTGAACTACTTTGTCAAAAATTTGATTGCATGGTTAAACAGTCATCATTTTAGTTGAAGTCTCATTTCTATGGTAGAAAATTTAACGATTTTGTTGAAAATTCGTTGGTTTATTGTGTGAAAATTAATTTTATTAACTTAAAATTAACTTTTTTATTTTTTGTTCAAAATTTATATTTTTCATTTGAAAATTCAACTATTCGTTTGAAATTTCATATATTTTGTTAAAAATTCGTCTTTATTGGTAGGAAATAAATAATTTTGGCAGAAAAATCTTCTTTTTGGTTAAATTGAACGGATTTTTATTCAAAATTGAAATCGGTTTTGTTTGAAATATAAATTACAAAATTTTTGGTTAAAAATGCATCTTTTTTTATTGAAAATTTTACTACTTGGTTCTAGATTTAACTGCTTTGTTAAAAAATTATTTTTTTGGGTGAACATCCATCTCTTTGTTTGAAATCTCTTTTTGAAAATTCATTTTTTCAAAGTGAAAATTAAATTATTCGATTTTTGGTAGCAAATTGAACTTTTTTGGTTACAAATTCAACTATTTGGTTGAAAAATTAGGTATTTTGTTGAAAATTCGTCTTTCTGGCGGAAAATTATTCTTTGTTTGTTGAAAATTCAACTATTAAGGCCATGTAAGCGTAACTTCAAATTAAAAAAAAAAAATTTTTCAAAATCAATTTACGTTCACACGAAACGCGATATCGAGTTGAAAATTTGGGAAACTAAATATGAAGCATTAAGAAACGCGGGTCTGGTCCTAAATTTTTATAAGTATAAAAAACAATTTTTTTAAAACAACATTTTTTTTGCTTTTTTCATACTTATAAAAATTTAGGACCAGACCGGCGTTTCTTAGTGCTCAGTATTTTGTTGAAAATTCATCTTTCTTTTTCGGAAAAATATTTTTTTCTTTTTAAAAATTCAACTATTTAGTTTTAAGTTATATTGCTCGATTGGAAATTTATTTCTTTGGTTAAGGATTCAACATTTGTGTTTAAAAATTAATCTGTTTGATGGAAAATTTAACTATTTGGTTAAAATTCTTTTTTTTTTGTTTGTTGAAAATTCAACTATTTGGTTGAAAATTCATTAACTTTAATGAAACATAGTCTTTTTCGGTGAAAAATTAATCTATTTGGCGGAAAGTTAATTTTTTTAAACTAATCTATGTACTTGGTTCATTGTTGAACTGCTCCATTGAAAATTTATTCTTTTGGACAACGATTCATCTTTTCAGTTAAAAATTCATCTGTTTGGTTAAAAATTGAACCATTTTGTTGAAAATTCGATTTTTTTGTTGAATTCAACTGCTTTTTACTTAAAATTGAAATCTTTTTTCGTTGAAATATTTGCTATTACATTTTTCTGTACGAATTAATCTCTTCTAGTAACAGTCTTGTTGTCATCCGTCTTAGTTGAAAATATCTATAAAGATATTTTTCATTTGCAACTACAGAATTGATTTATCTTCCAAATTTATTTTATCGATTGAATCGTTATGGCTTTCTTCACTGTTAACGATTTCCTTCAAATCTGCAAAACTAGCAGATAAATCTTTTCGGAAATATTTGAAATTGGTATCATCAAAAAGAATCTCTTTCAAAGCGTCTTGCTTGTATTCATGTCTAGAATTTCTATTTATGATTCTTAAAACATGAATCGAAACCTTTTAAAAAGGGGAAAAGGTGAACAATTGGGTAAAAATTCTCGATTTCAGTTGTTTGCTCTTTAAGGTAGAAAAGGGGAATTAGGTAAAAAAAGAGGATAGACTGTGATCCCTGAAAGTTGTTAATGAATATGGCAAGAAACGTCTGCTTTCAAAAATTGGATTCAAAACCCGGATTTATCAGCGAAAGAAAGGTATCATCGTATAATTTATGAATATAACATTTCCCAAAGTAATTGATCTTGACTAACGAACCACCCTGACGTGGCCGTCGTTATTGGCATCCTTGACTGGCTCCGGTGATCGATGTTAGTACGCCTCCGTGGGTCGCTCTTTGATTCATAAAAACAGAGAGACTCACTGTCAGGATTGCTTTCTACGTCCTCGATAAGCCTCATACAAGAGGATTGAATTCCTCATTTAGGGAAAAATAAATCCCCACTTGGGACAGCATGTCTCAAGCAAATTATCAAGCTTGAAGGATCGACAGGTTGGATTATAATCCGACTCTTCCAACTTGCCACATGAACTGTTTATTCAACCAAAGTAGAAATTCTCTATTATTAATGATAATGACCTTCCTCAACAGATCCGTATTAACTCCTTATTCGTTAACGAATGAGGTTACTTGCAATTGTAAAATCAAGATAAATTCTTTTCAAAGAAAAAAAAAATTATGCAAAAACTCACTAAAGAAGAAGATTTATTGGTTCGAAATTGAACAATCAAACATTAAAAACCTCAAAATTATAAAATTTGATGTTAATAATTTTATATTAAAGGCTCTCAAAATTGAATAACTTAGAAAAGTCCACACTAAGTGAAAAGAACAATAGATTTCAATTGAAATTATCTGAACAGTTGAACACTCATATTTGAAATTGTTAGTTTCTGTAGTCTTGATTCTCAAAAATTATTTTCATTTTTAAACATTTCTAATTGCAGAAAACTGCTAATTTGGCAATCTGCAAGAACTTTTCAATGGGCCCATAACCTGTTAGGATATTTTTATGAAAATCAGACGAAAAAGGACGAACTAAAGAGATGTTTTACTGTATCAAGACACCCCGAAATAACGTTTTGCCTAATCTCATGGCCCGTGCATTTTTTTTTGGTCTTTTTTGCATGACTTGTAGGCAATTTTTTGTCACCCCCGACAAAAGTCGCGAGGTATACGAGACTACAGATGCCTTTGCATACCTACAGGCTCGAAGATTAATTATTATAGACCCCTGGCTTTTGCCTACAGTCATCAATTTATACTCGCGTCTCATGTGCATCCCAATTCCAATCCCAATCCCGATGCATAACGCGGAATAAAGGCTTATCCTCTCTAATTTATGCATGTCGAATCAATCTCTCGACCCCCTCCCCTGCCCCTTGGTTTGATCTCTGCTCTCGCTATAAACGTGCTTCTTTTTGGTGCTACCTGCACCTGGACAACCGTCATAGTTGCCCCCTGAGAAGGAGCTCCTGCCCCGATAATGAGACCCTGAGTTATCCTGTGCAAATATTTTTCTCCTTTTCTGTTTGCATAGGTACCGGCAGATTTCGTGCATGCTTGAGTGGTTAAGAAATTGCAGTGGAGAGATTATTTTCGGACGGATAAAATTGAAGAAAATTATTAGTCTAGTCGATTTATAATTTTGACAAAATTTGGTGAATGATTTCAGATAGATTACGAGGTTATGTTTAAGCGTGGCGTTACTCCCCTTTGGCGCGAAATTTAAATTTTCCAAGTCTTACTTTTGAATCTGAAAGATTTGGTTTCTGTGGATGTTAGAGTTGGGTAGCAATAATATTGATTGTAAGAAGATTCGTATAATATTATAAATAAATATTTCATGGTTGCTGAATTGTAAATGCGATTATTTTATGAAATTCGACGCCACTGTGGATGGTATGATCATACATCTTGATCTCTAGCAGAGAGTACACATTCACCATACATCATGAGCACCATTATCTGTTCGTCCATCTTAGCTGAGTCTCCTAGCTCATCTTAGTTGGCAACCCTTCACGTCATTTTTACAACCTATTTGCTCGAGATCATCCTGCGTGAAGTGCATCGTAAATATAAGGATAGACATTTAGAGGGGGAAATATTTCAGGCCTATAGTACAACTAATAAAATTGAATTTCGATAGCAGAGAAACTGATATTGAAAGCTTTATCATTTTCACGATTTCCTCTTATTCTCATTGGAATAACTTCGAATTTTAATAATTGGAATGATACTTTGCATGGGTACAAAGTGCAGAGTACTTAAACTGAAAAAAAAATATTTTATCCATGGTAGGCATCGAACCCACTTTAGAGATAAAAAAATAGTGTAAATATTGTCATAGTCCGAAATCAAAAAGTGTGCAATGGCAATTTACTTTATTTTTTCAGCAAAATTTCCAGTTTTCTAACCTAATATTTTTAAAGTATTAAAAATTAACTTCAATTTTTTTTTAGAAGGTTTTCCATACGTTTTCTCTCTTTTCCACTGAAATGCAAACTGAATTATTAGAAAACAAACAGAAAGTCTAACTATTTCTTATTGAAAATTAATTCTTTTGGGTTAAAATGTCTACTATTAAATTTTCGATTAAGAATTCATCTGTTTTTGTGAAAATTGAATGGTTTTGTTGAAAAATCGTCTTTTTGGCTTGAAAATTTAACAATTTGATTGCAATTTTTTTCTATCTTGACTACCATTTTTTTTTTGCTAAGGATTCAATTTTTTGGTTGAAAATTCGTTTTTTTTTGGGTAAATCCAACTCTTTTTTATTTTAAATTAAAATCTTTTTTTGTGGAAATATCAAATATATTATATTTTGTTGAAAATTCATCTTTATAGGTTGAAAATTAAACTCCTTGGTTGAAAGTTGAACTACTTTCTTAAAATTTCACATTTTTTATTGAAGATTCACAAGTTTAGTTGAAAATTAGTTTTTTTTTATTTCGGTTAAAAATTAAATATTTTGTTGAAAATTCAACGGATTGATTGAAAATTAGCTTTTTATATTGGAAATCCATATTCTCGGGTTGAAAATTCAACTGTTTTGTAAGAAATTCGTCTTTTTTGCATGAAAACTCAACAATTTGGTTGAAAATTCAAATATATCGTACAAAATTAAACTGTTTTGTAAAAAATTAGTTTTTACATTAAAAACTGATTCTCCTACTTTCTTAAAAGTTCATGATTTTGGTTGAAGATTCACGTTTTAGTTAAAAATTCGTTTTCTATTTCGGTTGCGAAATAATTTTTTTTACTGCAAATTTAATTATTTTGTTGAAAATTGAACTGATTGATTAACGATTAGCTTTATCTTTGAAAATCAATATTCAAGGTTTGAAAATTCAACTGTTTTGTAGAAAATTCGTCTTGTTTGGATGAAAATTCAACAATTTAATACAAAAATTCAAGAGTTTTGTAGACAAATTTTGTTTTTTGTTGAAAATTTATTCTCCTAAATAAAAATGAAACTACTTCATTTTTGGTTAAAAATTGAACTTCTTTAGTTCAAAAATTCAACTATTTGGTTAAAAATTCATGTATTTGGTTGAGAATTCATCTTCTTTGGTAGAAAATTAATATTCTGTGTTGAAAACTCACCTTTTTGGTTGAAAATTCAACTATTTGGTTGAAAATTCAACTCTTTTGTAGAAATCTCATATTTTGGGTTAATAATGCAACATTTTGGTTGAAAATTAATCTGTTTTGATTGAGTATTCAACTATTTTGTTGGAAATTCATTCTTTTTGTTTTAGTGCAACAATTTTTTATTTAAAGTAAAAATCCTTTCTTGGTTAAAATATCAAATATTATATTTTTTGTTGAGAAATCATTTTTTTTCGTTGAAAATGGAACTACTTGATTGAAAGTTGAACTGCTTGGTAAATTTATAAGAAACAGTCAGGTTTATACCGCCCTCCCGCCCGCCCAAATTGCCTAACGTTGTGTCTGGATGACCCCTAAATAAATTTATGAAAAACATTTTCCGGTATGTTGTGATTCGTTGAGATGGCGGACATATTATTTTAACTAATCAGCGAAGAAGTTCAAGAATAATTTTTAAGGAAAAGTGAAGAAATAGTAGCATTAACGGAAAATTGTGAGAAAATAGTGTCTTTAGTGTCATTTTGTTGGAATACATAGTAGCAAAATACACTGGAACCTGGAATTAAGAACCCCGCATCTCAGCGCGTTAGTTGCGTCAGCTGTGAGCTTGCGCCCAAATCCAACATAAACAGTGCATGCGACCCTGGATAGTTACGTTTGGATTCCCTGGACTTAGGATCAAGGCCACTGCAAGCCATGTCCGAAATCGTTCTTAATTACAGGTTCCAGTGAAGTCTCATGGCTCAACATTTTTTTAATATTTTATTCCATACTACAATTCCTGCTTCATATATATATATATATATATATATATATATATATATCGGATGAAGCACGAATACATTTTTCATTACCGAAATCGAGCAGCAGACGAATGAATATCTTTGAAATCGGAGACGTCGAAGTCGTTTCTCTCGCTTTTTCAATCCCTTTGATTCTCTCACTTAAAGTCAACGACTTACGCCTACGGCCGATCACGAAGCTGGGATGTATCGTATGTTAGAGGATTATCGATAACATGTCAGTGGGAAGGACTCAAGAAATATGAAACGAGAAAATGTCGAGCTTTGGGAGAAATTGAAAAAACGGTATCTTTTATCGAAAAGGACTTTCTGATGCACGATAAAAACAACTGCAACATTATGAATGTATAAATTAGGAAATATAAAAATGTCAACGAACATTGACAAGCTGGAGTAGATTGATTATGATTTATGCTATAATGTAGTCGATCAATCAATCAATTTCTGCACGATAAGATCTAATATGGACCCTAATGCGAACGGATTATGAAATAGGCATTGAAGTTCCCAAATTCCAGTTTAAATTATTAAAAATAAAGCATCCAAGTTGAAACAAAAAAGTACAGCGTTTCCCTTACCCCCTGTTGCAAATCAGATTTTGTAATGTGTATCCGTTTTATGAAGAACGTTTTTAGTGAAAAAAAATCACTTTCGTGAGAATTTCTTTTACCCCTTACGGCGTGACACCCTTCAAACTATATTTAATAAAACTTTCATGCTTCGAGGCAAGAAGAAAAAATCGTTTTACAAAAAATGTTATATTTTCGAAATTGCACATTATCAAAATTTAAAGCACTTCGAATTTCAAGAAATTAATTTTTGAAGTGAAATTTTAAATGTAGAACATTTGAAAATATTTGATTATTCATTTTTCAATGCCGAAATTCAAACAATTTTCAAATTAACTAATGTGAAAATGGTTTAATTTTTAAGGCTTCAATTTTAAAATTGTGCAATTTAATTTTGAGGTCATCTATAATTTAACGTTTTTCAATAATTTTTAGTATTCTGGAAACCTTAATTTTTAAATTATATAATATAGAAGTATTCGAATTTTATATTATGCATTTCAGCATTTAAAAACAAAATCCTTTTTTTATGGCTTCTAATTTTAAAGGTTTCTAATTTGAGTTTATTTAATCTTGAAATTTTTTTCAAAATTATTGTGAAAGTATTATTAGGACGAATATGTGTTCATAAACAATTATTTATGATAAATTATTTTTAACGATTTCAGTCATTACAAAAATTAACTTAAAAAGTTGGATATGGATAAGGGATATGTTTTAAAAAACAAACCATTTTTGTATATTTATATATATTTTTTCAGAAACCAAAAACATTTCTCAAAAATGAAATAAAAATGTGAAATAAAACCCAACCAAACAAGATTCTAAAGAATCTTTTCAGGAACAGGATTAGATCAACATTGCAGCTTTGATCTCAAATTGAAGTTGAAATACAAAAATCCATATAAGATTTGTTAAATAAACAATTTAAACCTGAACCATTTTTTTTCTAAAGGACGGTTATGTTACATTTATCCTTCATAATTCTCAGAAAATAATATTGGGTGTATTATCGGTGATTTTATAAATTATTATGAAGGTTCCCGGTCAATTGTTTATTTTTCCAGGTCAATTGAAAAAAGTTCAAAAGATTCGTATGATTTTAAACAATTTTTAAATATATCAAGAGATTTCAATTTTTGTTTAAAGATTTCTGATTTGTAACAGGGAAATTTCAAAAAGAATTATAATTCTGAGTTGGAATATCAGATAATTTTTGGACATAAGAATTAGAATTTTGATTCGGAACAGAGAATTTTGTAAATAATTATAATTCTGAATTCAAACAGGGATTTTTTTAAGTACTTTTTTTCTAACTCAGAATTAAATTTTTTTTTCAAAATTCCCGTTCAATGTCAAAAATACTCTGTTCAAAATCAAATAATAATTTTTTACGAAGTTTCCCTATCCTAAAAAGTAAATTGTAATTATTTGCGAAATTCTCCTGTTCCCAAGTGAAAATAATAATTCTTTACGGAAATTCCCTGAACCAGAGTGAAAATTATAATTCCTCATGGAAATTACCTGTTCCGAAGTGAAAATTGCATTTAGTTCCGAAAATTCTCAGTTCCAAGTCAGAATTATATTTATTTACTACATTTTCTATTATAATTCAGAAATATAGTACACTCGGACCCCGATTTAGTAACAGTGTCGGGAGTTGCTTGCAAATAGCCTTGTTACTAAATCGGGGAAATCGAAACGTAAACAGTCAGGGCCGCGCGCCTGAACCGTTTTCAATTGGAATGCATAATATTGTGCAAAATTCTCGCCTGAGTACTCGCGCACCGCGGCCCTTCCGAGGCGAGAGTCGCAACCGTCTCTCGCTTTACCCCTTACGCTTTACAAAATTATAATTCTTTTTGAAATATTGTGTCCCGAAGTCAAAATTATAATTCTTTACTGAAATCCCCTGTCCCACATCAAAATTACAGTTAAAAAAAATATGAAACTAATTATAATTTTGTTTTCTTTTTTTTTTTGCAGAAGACGAAGTAGAGGCGAGGAGGATTCTGGTGGAGTTCCCGAAGACGATCAGTCGGGTTACGGACCAGTGGGGGGACAGCGTGAGCCCGAAGACGAGGAAGATTTAGGCTCCGAGGAGGCACAGTCCCTGCAAAACGCGACCGGGGTCCAGGGTGCGGCCGAACCCGGCGACCCGGAAGTCCACAAAAGGGTCGCGGCCGTGCAGGTGCAGGTGCAGGGTATGGAGGGCGACTGGCGTGCCTACTGCGAGCATCCGCTTTCGGTGGCCACAGCAGCCATGCTCAATCTTCAGCAACAGCATCAGGTATCAGCCGTATCTGGTCACGGCGATGATCCTGCTGCCTCCTACGTCTACGAGTACTACAAACTTCCCGAAAAAGCGTCCGACGTCAAACTACCACCCACACATGAACTCTGGACCACGTAAGTGTCTTTTGTTCTTCTTTCCTCCTCTTTCACCTGACTCGTCACTTTTTCAACTTGGACATCAAGGGGGCGGATGCACTTCAGACCAACAAATGATTTTTGTCTCAAGTGCATCTAAATTCTGAGATCAAGATATGTCTGTCACGAGTTTCGAATGTTTAGGTGTTCAGGAATTTTTGGGGTTTGAATGACAATTATTTACAAAATCTGAAAATATGGTTTATGTATTGGTTGCTTATTTGTTTAATAGAGAAAGCATAGATCGCCAAATATTTCACTTCAAACTATTTTTTTTAAGTTATTGCGCTTTTTTATTTTGGAAACTTTTTGAGTCTCTAGAGCAGGAATTACATTAGTTCACTAAAGGCTCGTTTTCAATCTAATTGACTTAAGATTTTTTTATTGTAAAAACCGCCGGAAAATCCAAATTTTAAGATTTCTATTGATTCCGTTTCATGATTATTTTTTATGTTTCTAAATAAAAATTTCTGACATTTTTTGATGATTATATTGTTTTTATAATTGATTTTATAGATTTTCGGTATTATGAAAATGAAAATGCTAAGATTATTTGAATTGTTTGGGCACAGAGAATAAAATTTGTTGCTTGGCATCCGAAAGAATAAGCAAAGAAAAATTTTTTGAAACCCGTTAATATCGTGACCATTGAAGAATTCAGAAAAAGAATCTAGACACTGTAAAATTGCCGAAAAAGAAAATATTAGAAATAGAAAATAACAAAAATGATGAAATTACCGTCAATTTAATATTTCCAAATCAGAATATTCCCGAATCTGAACAATTGAAAAATTATTTCAATAATAAATAATAAAAAAATGAATAAAATAAATATGTTTAATCGAATAAAAGTATTTTATTTATTATTTCATATTTTATTATTTAACGATTTGTTAAATTGTCGTCCCTTAATATCTTCAGTTCGGGTTTTGGATTTAAAAATTGTTAAAACTGCCTTATTTGTTAAAAAATTATGGAACATTTTTTGTGTGTACAGTTTTCGCTAGTTTTTTATTGTTTGAAATGCACACTATTTGAACAATGTTGAATATGTTAAACCTGGAATTTTTTCGAGATTCTTTAACGCCTGAATCAAATCGACAAAATTTGTTTCCATAACAGCTAATAATAGCATGTTTCTTTGATTCAAGTGGAAGAAATTTCAGGTTCGACATATTCAATTTTTTCGAAAGAAATGTGCATTTAACTCTATAAAAAAAATGTTTTTTCGCAAATTATCAACAAATTCTGAATTAAAATTTTTTTATTTCTGATTTTTTAATACTTTTCACTAGCAAAAACTGTACGAAGAACAACTACAAGGTATATTTAAAAATAATCAAAGAGAAATTAGCATGTATTATTGTAGAGGTTTACCTATATTATTTATAACAAAGTGTCTAGGCTCACCTAAAAGATTCGTGCTACGCTCACCGAATTTCGGTGGCCCTAACCACCCTTTTCCAGTTTCTTGTAGTCACCGAAAATATTTGTTCTACGCTCACCGAATTTCGGCAAACCTAGACGATGATGATGATGAATTCTAAAATAATTGTTTTTGTTTATTTTCACACAATATAAATGTTCAATAACTAACCTGGTAGAATAGAAAAATAATTTTCAGCAATTTTTGAGCCTAGAATTGTTGTAATGCTCCTTAATTAACGATAATACCGAAAATCTATCAAATCAATTATAAAACCGATATAATCAATTAATATTATTATCTTCAAGTAGACCGATTTTAAAAACTCATTCTCATCACTTAGGGGAAAAACAGAATTATATAGTAAAAAAATGACATTTCAATCATACAAATTTGGTTTTGTATGAAAAAAATTCATAAATTTCCCAACATAATTTTTATAACACAGCACAACTTTTGATACGTAGAAATATAGGTTAAACTTGACTAATTTGAAAAAAAAAATTTGCGTTATTAGTTTTCCGTTTTGAAGCTATTACTTATCGACACGAGACGTGACACCTCAACATTTCAGCAATTGTTAAGAATGTATTCAGCACAAGAAAGCCATCATTCTAAATTAATCTCGACAGTGCATCTTTCGCATTAAATTAATTGTAATTTCATTAAAAAATTTTTATGGAAAATTTGATAGCAGTCCTTTCATATTTGATGACTAACAATTACTTGTATTAAAATGTAATTTCTCCCTGCTCTTTTTTAACCGGAATGTGTTTATGAAGAACTGTGTTTCATAAAGTTCTGTCTGGAGAGGACCTTGCAGAATTTAAGAACCTCCGGGATATGCGAAGCGTGGAGTTTACCGCGAAACTTTATACTTTATATTCTCCACCGTCGCATAATTCAGTGATATGCATTCTCCCCTCGCGTTGTAGGTGTCAGCCTATCGGTACTATCAACACAAACCCGCAAATGAGTTTACACGAATGTTCGCCTCCAGGACGCGCTAAATATGGAGAAAAGCATCGCACACCTTAAGCGGAATTCCTGCATGTCCGTAAATTAGCAATTAACAACCTTTCGTACCAACCAAGCGCGATTAAGAACTCTGACAAACGCAAGAGTCTCTGCATTTTTATAAATTCCTCCGCACTTAGTTATTCTGAATTTTCTCCAAAATTAATATTGATGATCAGAATTTTATTGAAAGCTTTATATTCTTTCAAAAAAATTATGAAGTGCTTCGTTTTTTCTTTGGAAACTAATCTGGACTCTTTCAAAATTTCGAACCTTTCCTCACATATTTAATTAGAATTTTCAATTTGCAGACACATAACATAACTCACCTATAAATATTCATTGAAATGAACAGAAAATACGACTGCAGCCATGAAAAAATAAAAACATTTGATTAGCACCCTAATGTCCTTGCAACCAGGAAATTAAATTCTAATAATAATCCAATAAAACGAAGAATTGAACCGGAATAATGATAAGCGGAATGTCATTCGATTATTCCTCATTAATTGTTGACGAATAATTTATCTGCCATAACTTCCTGCATTTGCCTACTCCTGGGAAAAAAAAAAACATATTTCTAATCTATGAAAAATTGAAAAACAACAAATCGCAATAAAGCACTCAGATGCAGATGCAAATAAAATCCAAGTGCGAGATGTGCAGCGTAAATAAATAGTGAGATGATGCTAGAGGGACGTAGTTTATTTTCAAATCGTTCTTTAATGAGCTAATTCCTATGGGAATCTGATTCGCCTCGTATAGGAGCTTCTGTGAGAGAGTATGATATCACACCTCGGATTTTTTTTTCGTCCAAGAGGCAATCGATTTCTCTGCGTCTCATGGCTGTCATATCGAAGGGCGCAGTTGCACCGTTAATTAATTTCCTCCGCGCAAATGTGCGATACACGCGAAGCGTAACGAGTCCCGTATGTGTATTGCAATCGAGATTCTTTCTTGGGGATAAAAAAAATATATTGCTGGCAATAAAGCCAGCAAGCAGCCGGCTATGAATGACGGTTTGTATTGGCTCGCGTTATCATTTCACTTGGAGGAGATATTAATGACCAGCCCTGACACATTGTCGATGGCAAATTGTTGCTTGTTGAATGTCGCGTGTATCGAGCAGAAAATGCTTTTTTGTATGATTTTTAATATATTCCTGATCTTTTTTCTCAACCGATGTAAGCTGAGAGGTCTGTACTTCCACTGCTAAAAATATCTGTGGTAATTTTACAATACATGACATTGTAGTTCAAAGTGTAGTAAAATTACTACTTCAATAAAAGAATAGCATACTAGAATTTATGTTCATGAACATATATATTATATATCTTAAGAAATAAAATATTCATACAGAAAACGAACTCAAATCCCTGACAATAATCACCGATTGCGTACTGAACTACCATTTGCAAACAAATTGATAAAACCTTTCAAATAGCATTCCCCCTTTTTTTGCAGCTTTATTTATTGAAATAAACATTCCCTTGCGAGTGCAAAATTGTTTTACCTCCAAGGTTCGGGACCTATTCCCGTAATTTTAGAAATTACGAGACACGCAGTTGAACTCAGTTTATTTGGTACATTTTACCAGTACCTTCTGTCGTTCAGCAACATTTATAACCCGAGTCTTGAAGTATCGTATTTTTTAAAGGACGATTTATAAACTCGGTCGACCTCTGGTCGTGTTGAGAGAAGTACTTTATATGTATATCTACAATTCTACATATGAGATATTCTGAATTACATAGCTGTGCGCAAATTACGCGTAGGATATAACGCGATTTGCACCGTACGCTATATATTAAAAGCGAGGTAACGTATTTAAAGATACTTGTATGTAGGCGCGGAGGCAGGTTATGGCGAGTGCGAGACAATAAAAGGTGGCTGGGCAAAGAAAATTAAAAGAGTACGAGAATTGCGAAAAGTCGAGTGTATCCGGTAAAACCATGCGCGTTCCTGGAGACGATTTATCATTCCAAATTGGCGCAGCTCTTATCGCGTCGAAATCTCGCTTTCACCCAAGAGAGACTCTTGTTTCGAAAAAGAACCAAATTCGGGTCAAAGCATGTATTTCATTTTAATCAGGGATACTTTTATCTAGCTTATTTTTTTAGTTTTTTTCAAGATAATAGGGAGTGAGAATACTATATCAATAGGGATGAAGTCGTTTAAGAAGCTTAAACTTCAAGAAGCTGAATTTGAATTATTGAAATATTAAGAATGTTCTCTATGTGCACGAAGCTCAAAATTAACCACATTTTTATATTGGATTCGAAAATCATAAGTGAAATATACCTAGAATTACTTTGAATGAATTTATAAGGAGAAACCTTAGGGTGAATTAAATTTCCGACATGAAATCCGGTATAATATGAAAAGAAGCACACACATATTTAAATAAACAATCACAAAGTAAAATATTTTTTATTAAATACCCGTCTATTTTCTAAAAGTTCAAGCATCTGCGGATTTTTGGTCGATTTTCTAAATCAAGTTAAAAATTGAGTAATTTTGAGCTTGACTGTACATCGTGAACATTCCTAAGACCATCCAGATACCAGATCGGTAGAAGCCATATACATTTTAAGCCTTCCAAATATTTGGATGTAACACTTCTAAAGGGGGAAAAAATGATTTCAAAACCCCTGGCATGAAAAATAAGCAAAATTAAAACGTTTTAATTGAAAAACATTAAAAATTTTCGAATCTTTCTAATTTTACAAATATGTTTCAAACTGGAGCATGCAAGTTTTGCCACTTCAAAATCTGTATCTTTTCGAACTTTATTCTTTCAAATTTGAAATAATACTCTCTTAAAATGAACCAGTGAAATCTCACTGATTTCCAGTGAAATCTCACTGGTTGAAATAGCTAGAAGTGTGTCACTGACAATCAGTGAGCATTCACTGGTTCATTCAGTGAAGTTCCGACACTGGTTTAATCAGTGAGGTTCACTGGTTTCTCAGTACCAGTAGTCACCTGGTCGTACGCCTTGTCGCCTGTCAGCTGTTTAGGTATGGCACTTATCATTCATCGCACTTTTGTGGTAAGAGTTGTAAAATTAAATTTTAAAAACCTCACTTTATCCTCACAACAATAAATGAAGGCCGGGCTGCAATATAATGGGATATAATATGTTGCGCCTGATTGTGGAAAGACCCGTTGTTATGTTAACGTGTCGCGTTGCTCAAAGTCAAACCCATGGCCAGGGACCTCCCACTATCAAGCGAAAGATATTATATCCCCTGCTCATTGCAGACAGGCACCAAATATTTATAAAACAAACACTTGTACACAATAAGATTCGTTTTCACTCGAGGAATGCCAAAGACCTGACCGACGACGCGCGCGTACCAGACGAATGGAGGTTCATGTCTTGCCCGCGTGGAGCGCTATATCACTGGTTCAATCTATCATTTGGCGTAACTGGTAGAATCAGTAGCGCTATTTTAGTTGAATCTCTTACTGGTTCGTCCAGTCAAAGTGGAAAAATCACTGGTTCACCAGTGATAATTCAAAATACTGATTCAACCAGTGACAATTTCACTGGTTCAGTTTAAGAGAGTAAAGTTCACCAACTAAAAAAATGTGATTATTTCATTTCAAGTGATTTCATGTTTCTATATTTGCATATTCAAAATTTGGAAGTTTTATTTCGGAAGCTTTTGAATTTTAATGCTTTCTAGTTATTTGTAGTCTGTCCAAGTGGATGATGTTAAATTTATATAATCCCTTTAGATACTTTCCAATTTTAAAGCCTCCAAAATGTTCATTTAAAAGAAATGTGAATGCTTTTAAATAAAGAGGCTTTCCTAGATTCTCAAAAATTTGAATGCTTTTCAATAGTGATGCTTCCGAATTTTTATATATATTGCAAAGATTCACATTTCCAAAAGTGGCTGTTACCAAATTTGAATACTTTGAAAGGGTATTTCATTCAAATTTGTGAGTTATCGCCAAAGAGTTGTGAAATTTTTATCACCCGCTTTACCTATTTACATTATTTATTGCATTTTTTTTAAATTATGCTAGGATAAATTATTTCTATACACCGAAGTAGATCTGAGCAATGTTTAAAACTTTAAGATGCATTTTTTTTAAATTATTATATTAAAATACAGCTAAAATATCCAGTCTGTAACACATTTTAAAAAATTAATAAAATAAAAATTCAATCATAAATCCAAAGACATAGTCAAATACAGGGCGGAAAACATATTTCAATATGACTTTTAAAGATTTCTGTAGCCTCTCTTCTATATAATTCGATACAATCTGAATGACTCTAAATCTCACACTTCTTGAGTGAAAATACATTTTTTAAATACTGACAAAAATTTTGCAGGATATATTTAATTTCCTATCCGTAGATTCAACTTTCTTTAAAAGGAATTTGCAACACATGTGGAGGAAAATTACAAAACATTTTTAGTAATTTTACTATACTGTACTTTTAAGTTACAATGTCATGTACTATATACTATCATCGCGTTATGGTAATAAACTTGCAGCAATACATTCATCGTAAAATTACCACAGAAATCATTGAAGAGAAAAAAATACTAAAAAGTGTCTCCTTTTCCTCCCATTCCAAACCGATCTATTTACGTTTGTAGTCGCATCTCTTCCGGTCCATTTGCTACGTTTGCAAACTACCGTGGGTTTCACCTCTTCGCGATGGAAAAGGTCCCACCCTGATTCGTGAGGGTCTGTCCTTAAATCGCGAGCCCAACTTGGGGTGGCAAAACCCTCTCTCATCTCTGTTTCCGTATGCACTCTATGACTATAGGCAGACCCCTCGCGGTCCCACTTTTGATTTATATCGGTCGCTTAGCATATCTCGTAATTTACTGTTGAGAATCCTCAACGTACAGATTTGAAAGAAGAAAAAAAATCGCATTGCCATAGCAAGAGAGATGCTTCTGTTAGTCTGTTACCGATACCAGGAGGCCGTGGGGACGTGCTACCGTAATCTTTTGCGTCAATCTCTATCTCTCTTGCTCTCCTGCCATTCAAAGATAACATCTCGAAAATTTGTACGATGGCGGATCGTTAAAACTCCCATCGAGGTGCGTAACCACTCGGGCGGGAACGTGATTTTAATCCAATTTTATTTCATTGTTACCTTACCTGTTCAGTCTTCACTCTTCAGTCTTCCTACTACCGTAGACTCAAACCATTCCTTCACGGTCATGTGATCCTAGAAAAACAAATGCAGATGGTTAGGACTTTCTTTTAATTTGAAGATTGGATTTTAATTTATGAAGGTTAATTAAATTTCATTTCATTTCATTGTATGTGACTAGAGATAATTTCACAAAACCAACACTCCCAGAGAACCTCTTTAAGAACCTAAACTCGAAGATCTAAAATAAAAAAATCCAATTCCGTCGGAGGTGAAACTTTATTGCTAATCCCCAGCAGTGGGAAGCTTCGTCTTTCCCTAAGCGGTACCTTACCGTTATTGGCGTCCACTTTGAAAATAAAAGGACCAACGATATAGTGTCATGTAGATAAATCCACGGAGCGTGAAAACCCGTATTTGTCGACGGACGTGTAAATATTTCTACTTGAAATTAATCTCGCAAAAAGTTGACAAATCGTCAGTTCAACTAATAGGCATTTCTACAAATAAAAAGAATCGCATTCAGTTCTCCGTTTCCTTTGATAAAAAATAGTTTGGAAACTGTTCGGATAATATTTATTCCTGGTCTTTTGAAAGGTTGCTAAATTTTTAAAGATGATTTATCTTGGTGTGAAGATAGAGAGGGATAAAAGGCGGCATTCTGTTTTATGGCGGCGAAATGACGCGACTATAACGACCTTCCGTCAAGAATGTTGTGTTCTGACGATGCCCCCTGCAGTACAACCCTCGACCTTCTCCGGGGAATAAAGGACTCGGTGCAAACTGCAAGCACAGGCGCAAGAATTATCTTTATGATACGACATTTTAGTCCATGCTTAATCCTATAAGACTTTCACAATGTTGCGAGTGTTCTACAAAACTCTCAGGATGACGTTGCAAATGCCTCAAAACATTCTCTTCATGTAGAAGGATGTAGTTTGTTTAGCAAATTAAATATTATATCCTAATCTTCTTTCAAGAACAATAAATATACTATCTATTCAATTTTGTAAAGGCTATCACTTTCAGTGCATCTAAATTGATAAGGCAAACTATTTCTAATTAAAGGATTCCGTTCTCTACAAGAAATTCTAAATAAATCATGAACTATTGATGGAATTTTCACCACAATTAGGGGCTTAATATTTACAACCCGGAAGTTTTCGAAAATAGTAGAATGCTCTTGGAAAAACGTGTTAATAGACAAGCATCCTTATATAGTAAAGTTAGGTCAACGATCCACGTCAAGGTGGTATTCGCTCGCCACGAATTTATTCGTCGGTTGACCAATTAACCAGGCTTATAAGTAATTTTCAAGTGAAATTAGTCACTTTGGAATGAATATAAATTCAGAATGCTCTACTTTACGCTCCAGCTCCAGGCCTAAGACTCCTCCATTTTTCTTATTTTTTTTTCATAGTAACAAAAAAATATAAAAATTGGAAGATGAAGAACACAATCCACTAAATAATCTTATCCCCAGCTTAGCAAAACGAAACATGATTGAAAATAACATCATACTTTCGTAAGAAGTTTAGTTGGTTTTTCAATATTTTATTGGGACAACAGATCTTTTTTTATTGTCCCAACATAAAAAGTTTTCTTACTGTGCTAATAGAAATTTGTCGAGAAGATAAAAGAGAATCTAGAGTCCGTCAACTCATCCTTGATCAGTTTTGTATGATGAATAGGTAAGACCTCAATCCATGAGTAGAAAAAGTGGAAAGAGTGGGGGCACGAATCTAGTTGCTTTACGCTTTTTAAAGTTATTTACGTCTTTTACGAGAAAGGGCGAGAGGTAATTGCGTCGGGGCACGCGCAAAGACCTTCGAGGGGCAAACATTAAAATGTCTGGTCACTTGTACCTTTACATTCTTATTACGCGTTTCGTTTCCTGGATATCGTACATGGAGATCTCCTCCCTTGACATTGTTGCTGTCGAGCATTGTAGCCGCGGTACCAATGTCACTTTGTCGCGAAACCAGGATAATGTGATCAAGAATTGTATTATTTACTTTATTTTTAACTCATTCTTCAATTTAATATGCAGATTATTCTTTTATTCCTTAGACTATTTTTAATTTCATTGATTCAGTAGCTATTTGTACCCAGCGTAGCTAAGGTGCCTCTAATGAATATTGTGGAACAGTCGGCCATATTTTAGAATATCCTTGAAAGTTCTTGAGTATTCTGGAAATATCTAAATTGTTCTTAAGTATTTGGCCATTTTTATCTGATTCTAAAATTCTCTGAAAATTGTTGAATGTTCTTGAATTTTCAAGAATATTCTGGTAAGTTGTAGAATGATCTGGATTTCTTTGAAAATTTTAGAATGTTTTTGATGTTTCTAGGATGTTTTACCAAATTCTCTAAGAATTTTCGAACTTTCTGCACTTTTATAGAATATTGTGGAATATTCTTATTCTGAAGTTTTCTAGACTAGTTAGGAATGTTTTAGAATATTATACAATCAATATTCTGAAATTTTTAGAAATGATTTAGAATCCAAAATGGTTGCGATCGTGTACAGCTTTGATCCTAGCTTTAAATTAATTTTGCACATTCAAGGCAAACCCTTTTAAAATTTTGTACTTTTGGAAATTACAATCATCCCAACTGAAGCTTAATTAATTTTATACTAAAATTGGAAGTAATCTAAAATATGAAGGCATTCAAAGTAGAATAGGCCAAATTGAAAAGAATTCAAATATAGAGCATTAACAATGTATCTTAATTTTTGTATAATAATATTCGGGACGGACTTTGTATAACACGTGCTCTCGGAAATAATTTAACATTCTTTTAGATTCAGAGTAGAGACAGTACGTAAACTACATAATGTGTAACATCTTCTGTGTGTGTATTCTACACGTATTCAAGATGTGTCGAGAGTGCGTAACGAGCACTGTTGGCCCCTGGAATGACCCGAGTGGAACAGGAGGTCCTGATGTACTTCTTGCTTGCTTTACTTCCACCAAGAAACCAGAAGTCTGCATAACCTGGGCCGTTGTCACCGGCCCAAGTTGTAACAATATTATAATCGTAAATTTAAATAAACGAGAACGTGCGCTCACGCGATACGTGTCGAGCATAAGCAGGCGGCTTTGCTTCTTCTAAACAGCTATCTGGTTTTTCAGGTCCGTTTCGTTTTACGACGTGACACTCGTACGCCTAGGTCAGAGGTCACGAGAGTATAGTAGCCAGTGCCACTGGTGATTGCAAATTCTCCACAATTCTCCATTTGCCACTCTTGCGAAATTACCACACTTCCACACTCAACCAGAATGCTTTAAATTCTTCACATTTTTACAAAATATGTGCCGAAGGATGCAGATACGAGTATGACTTCTATAATTACTTTAATGCCGAAAAATTCTTTTAATGTCAAAGTTTTTCAAGCACTTCGACTCTTCCTGACTCCACATAAAAAAATCTAATTTTCGCATGCACAGATTGAAATATAGTTTTCTCAATCAGTAATATAGCAACCTGCAATTTTTCAATGTTGATCCTCTCAATTTCCAAATTATTATAAACCTAATAATAATTAATTTGTGGTTATATTCCATAATTCATTCCTCAATTTTGGTTATTTAAAAAAAATTTTTTTTCATTTCAATAACCACCACCTCAAATTAAAAATTGTTGATATTTATAATACTTTAAATGAAATTTGAAACTCTTCATTCCTGAATAGTATCAATTAAAATTCATTTTCAGATTAAAATACATTTGTAACTGACTTCCTGCATGAAACCGATATGTATTAGATTCATTTAATGTTCAAACATAGTTTACAACGCTTTGTATTACATTATCAAGTTTTCAAATGCTCACTTACGTGCTGATGATTATTCTTAATGAGCGAATTAAATGATAAGCTTTACATCACGAGTTGAGTGCATGATTGTTTTACGAAATGTATGCAAACAAAAATCGCGTTATGCGACTAAGTAGCACCAACATTGTCTCACCTCTAAATATGTATGAGCTGTAGATTGAACGATAGGGATTCTTCGACAGAGGCATGTGATTGCAATATTCATCATATATGTCTTGTGTTCATTAAAGTTTCCGCGAGTTATGAATATCTCATTTTATGCTCGAGCGCATGCAGTCACTATGTGTATGTTTCGAAACATCGTACACTAAATTATAAGACCGATATCGTATTTTTCGTATTGATTGCAATTTGAGAAATAAAAACCTTAGACTAAACTAAACCCCGATTTTAAACGTAAATTATGTGTACATAATATTGTATTCTTCTTTGGCGCAAATGTGTTGAATTTTACACACATGATTCATCAGTCCATTTATTCATAGGCCCACAGTCCATCAGAAGTTGCCAGCATGAAATAATTATCATTCAGTGCATCGGCGTTAATTGTAACATCATTCAACTTCGCATTCACATACATTTCCAGAAGGCACCGAGTCATATTAAAAATCATATCTTTGTGAAAAATAAAGACATTCATACCAGAACCTTTGTCCCGAAAATCAAACATTAACTTTTTGTTGTAATCACATTTTTCGAAGTCTATAACTTCAGTCGCTTTCGGATAATGGATTTTATAATCGAAAGTACACACTCTTTTTAGAGTACAATTTTCATCTAGAAAGTAGAACAATAAACACTTTGGATAATAGAAAATTGGAATATATCTTGTTCTGTATTTCCATTAACTGCCCAACTCATTTTTTCACTGTGTTCCGAACAAAATACGTAGTATCGTCTATATTTTTCGCTATATGAGTAACATTGTCGAAAGCAGAAAGATTGGAATAAATCTAAAAAATTTTTTTCATGAATTTCGGATAACAAATTATCTTGTCAGTTGTGGTGTAAATAGTATTATTTTCGTCGAATTCGAAATTATTTCCTCTTAAAGTACAAGATGTAGGTACTACTGATTTCCAAATTATTTCGCCTGTTTCTGATAGATACCCATTGGATTACTCAATGAGAATAAAATATTAACTAATCTGTCTAAAGTCAGACCTTGTGCATCAGGTGGATTTTTTTCGGGAGAAATTGAAGTTACATTTGCGAATATTGAGAGCACTTCACCATTTAGGGCATCTTCATAGTTTCCACTCGTATTCTTGATTTTGCTAAAGACTGTGTATAGTGGTAGTTGATTCCTTTCCCATTTGAAAAAATATTATTGTGATTAAGAATACAAAATTATCCTTCATTTTTTAATGCTTTATACAATATGGAGATTTTTTCCTGATGTATAAAAAGAGAAATACGATTGTATGAAAATTTCCAAACTTTTTCCGGCTAGATGTATATAATTGGAATTTCCCATTGATGTTAAATATTATCAAATTTAGATTCTTGTTTCAACAATATTTCTGAAGTCTCATCAAAGGATCTTTCTATACTAATATCCAGATAGCAGAGGAAATAGATTTTCATATTCCCTGGATATTCTGGAGCATTCAGAAATGCCTTTCTTCTTCTTACATTATATTTAGAATGATCAAAAATAATAGATTGAACTGCTTGACTGATTCCTAATCACAGAAATAAAAATAAAACATGTAAACTTAAGTAAAGAGCAGAATAATTCAGAAATTAGTATAACTGAAACGCCAGGTGCAGTCACTAATGAATTCATTATACTCTTAAGCTCTATGGTCACAATAGAATCTAAAAATATCATTCCAAGGAAAAATTACTAATTTCTATTTACAGTTGTAGAGAAATCGCGGATTTACGAATTTCTACACTTCCTTATTGCACACATTTTCAACACGAATAAAGTCCGCATGCGAAAAATGTTTCTGGGAAAACTCTTCATACACTTACATACGCTTTCGGGACAAACAAATTTTCAATTTACATTTCCAGCTGTAAAAAATTAGCGGACTTAATGAGACATTCGGACGCTTCGTTTACCGTACAAACTTTCAAAACGGAAAAACATCTTCGGGAGAAAAGTGTTCAGAGACTCTCTTGCATCTAAATCTGTGTGACACTTAATCAGAGGCATCAGGTGCAATTTTCAAGTCATGAAGAACCGCACGCGTCATCTTGTTTGGTAACATCTCGGGTCACTCCTCTTCGGCTGATTTCCGGTTTGGGAAGTCTCGATTCCGGTTGCCGGTGGCGGGTCGCATCATGCCCGTGAGTTTCCTAAGTACAGGTTGCCAGTATGCGGTCTGACCTCGCGACTTGACCCTACCACTACTCTGACTGGTACCAGGTGTACACTTGTCGTGTCGTCGTCGATATGTAGTATATACATATATAACTATATACGACACGTAGAGTATGTACGTAAGTGCGCCTATATTCGCGGCCTTAAGTGGGTACGAATTAGCCGTTGCAACTGTATACAAGTACCACCGGTTATGTAGGCTGTGACCACGAGCGATGACCTCTTCTCGCACATCGTTAAAACTTTTTTTTTTATTCGTCGTTTTTACGACAGCGCGAACCACCTTACATTGTCCTCAACCAACAATGTTGTGTAAACTCTATTTTCAGTTGCTGGGAATGTGGTAATTTCTAAAAATGATAGTTCCGTTTGTCTTGAGTTTAGGAAAATGTTTGCAGAAGATGTGTTTGAATTTCTCTTTGCATATGGTCAAAAGAAAAGGAAGTCCAGTGGAAGATTTTAGAGGAATTGTCATTGAAATATTTTTATTATTATCACCATTTGATGTTTAAACAATTAACAATTGTAAATAGAAGAGCTGAGACGAATGAGCACTTTGTTAGGGACGTTGAATAGAATTGCCATTCTTCTCGCATCATGAAGATACTTTATCAAATCATCTTTAGCATGTTCTTCACCTGGGTAACAATTACTGTAGTAACGAAACCTGTTATTAGTTAAGTAGCGTCATAAACGCCTTGTCTAGAGTCTAGAGGTATCCTAGTAGATTTATGATACACTCAGATAGAATCACCAACCAGAAACAGGATCCAGTTCATTCGTTTCTTATTCTGGTTGCATCAAGTTCTATCACTTTTTACGTGTCTCTTATCACATTCTCGCAAAGTTTTCACGTCTCATAATGTAAGAAATTAAAATTTTTGCAGAACCGGATGACACGTTATGTGCTCATTTCTTTAACAAATGATTTTGATAAATCCAAGAGGACTGGATTCTTTGTCAGCTCATCAGCTCTTGATTAAAATTTTATATTCAATATAATATTTCAATTAACATTGAGGAAGTTGTCAAGGTGGCTACTACAATCTAAAAGATAAATTCCTGGTAATTTCTCGGTTTGCAGATATTTTTTCTGGTCATTAAAATTTAAAATTTTAAGTTTAATTTTAAAGTTCTTCAAAATTAGACATTATTTAAAAAATACAGATTCTTGAATTTTTGTAACGTTCGTGAGAGAACTTTTTTTCAATTTTGAAAGTATAGAAATATTGCAAATAATGGATTTATACATTATGATGAAGAAACACAGAGTTGTCAATTTGTTTAACATTCAAATGAGAAAAAATGATCAATTTTTGAAATACACCAATATTTTAGCTATCAAGTTTATTCGTTTTGATGAGATGAATCTACTGAAATATATCAAAAACTTCTATGACTTGTACAAAATAAAAAATAAATAAGAATAAGCAATATCAAATAAATAATAAAAAAGCGCCAGTCGACATGCCTTTTCCATCCCTTCAGACTCCTTTTGCAATGATCAAATGATCACAATTAAAGATACACGATATAATGAACGTGCCCAAACTACTTTGCAGTGGTTTTTTGAATCGGTTTTCTTTGATGTCAATAATTTTAGGATTAGACACTGCAAACTTGCAATTGCTGGCATCAAATTCAGTACAATTTGTGTAAATTCAAGACTCAATTCTGAAATTCAGTTAATAAGCTTCCTAACAAAAGTTCGACCATGACCATTCCACACCCCTTCTCGAACTACCGGGTGAGGTGCCACGTTCCACCACAAACTTGGATAAATATATATTTATCTTCCTCCTTATATCCTCGCTCGGAATTAAATGATTAAATGCCCATGAGTAAAACATCAAAAATGATTTTACACCCAGTGAAAAAGTTATATGCGCTGGAGGGCATCAGATGGGGCAAACAAAGGGTGTTCTTTCATGAAATTTACGATTCTGCCCCTTTTTTATTTCTGCGTTCCTCCGTAAAGTCGCCGGGGGCAATAAAACCGCGTATCGTAAAAGCTGGTGGATCCAAGAATCGAGTGAGAGAGTGCAAAAAAGCGGGAACAAGTTAAAGTGAGAAGCTAGGCATGCAGTGGAACGACGCGCGCATTATGTGAAGTAGTTAACATGTTATATTTAGCATGATAATACGTATCCACAAAGACGGGACCCTTATAAACTGCCAACGCTTTCGGCATATATGCTCTTTTCCTTTTTCTAGTCGCATCCTCTCTGTCGTTCTTTACCTCTCGAAAGAGAATCCCGGGTCTTGGCACTGGCTGCGAGCATTGCGTCGAGGTGCGTTTCTCTACCTACGGTCAGATGCTCTCATACAATGGACTTTTTTCACTTGATACCTGATCGCTTTCGTCTTGTCCCTGTCTATACGCGAGCATACCGCGTGCTACATTCTACCCTCTCTACGCTGAGTGTATGCAAAAAAAAAAGGGAGAAAGAAGCGGACGCGCCCCGCGAGGGCCGTCATGTCATAACCCGAAGCTATGGGCCCCGAAGAACCCTATGAATTCGGCTTAAATGAAATTGATCCGTACGCGTTCGCGTATGCATAGCATAAGGAGTAAAGTGTACGGTAATAAGATGCTAATCCGCGAATCTTAAACTACTTCGTGCGAACTTCCATCCACGGAAAGGTATACTTGAGACTTGCAGAGAAAGTCTCAAAACATTGTCAGTAGAGACCTACAGAGTCAAAAGGAATAAGGTAGACCGGGAGCAAGACCACATTACTGCATACAGCATGCGCGTATTAATTATTAATAAAACAATGATTTAATGTTTTGATTGATGGTTTTTATGAAGTAGAAATCTCTTAGGATATACAAATTTGATGAATTGATTCTTTAGTATTTTATGTCTCGTAAAAGTTACTTTTAAAAATATACATCAATAAGTAAAAGGTCTTTTTATTTAGCTATAGCTGTGGGAACACCTTCTCATTCGTTGACATGCAAGGACGTTGAGTAACAAAATAATTTCCTCGTGTTATCATCTAAGCCTTTTTCATCTATTTTCGTGGTTGCTCTTGTCCCGATGGTGAAGCCCTAGTTTTTCTAAATTTAATATATTTTTAATTTCAATTTTTATAACTTTTTTAAGGAATAATGTTTTATCTACCAGACGATCAAATTTTCATGCTGTGAGTATTTTAATTGGCGTTGCAAACGTTATGTTCCTCTCAGCGAATCTTCCATTCTTTATTTATCAAAACTATTTTCTTCGTAATTTTTCTTTTACAACGTAAATTTCCAAGATTTAAATTCATAGCACAATTGAGCCGCCGGATGCAATAACCAGCCCGACGCTCGAAAATGTATGAGAGAATTGTCCAATCGTATCGAAAAAATAAAATTTTCAAAATCAAAAAATCAATTTTTTGAAAATGTAGAAATGTAGAGAATAAGGAAATGAAACTTTTTCCTATAAGCATTTTTTTAAATTGAAATTAGTTCATATTTGCAGGACATATTAAAAATACTCTAGCGATGCCTATGAAATGATGAAAAAGTTAACGATCGCTTATTTTTTAATAATGTTTAATTTCAAAATGAGGTCAATCGAAAATTTTGTTTTCTTGGTTTCGCCGGTAAAAAGTATCTAGGTAACTTCGACTGTAAAACAACTTCCAGTGAGTGATTTGTTCAGCAATGTTGAATGAAGTTTTTTTAGAAAATCTCATATCGATTCGTTAAAAATTTACTGAGATATGCAGATTTGGAAAAAGCACTCGACGTCTGCCCGCGCTATTAGCTAATGCGTCGCGAGGACTGCTCTGTTAGGCAGCGATCTCGAAGTTCAGTTTGGATTTTTTGTTAATATTTTGGAAGGAGGTCGGAGAGAAATTACTTAACTCTATTCATCCTTGAAACTGTTAATTTTAAGGCAGGTCTCTCAACTATACAAAATACTGTATTTTTGGAAAACTTATTGTTTTAGAGAAAGTTTTTTTCCAAACGCTTTATATTTTTAGACATGAATTGCAAATTTTTATTTTCAATTGGTCGATTATTTTTTACATTTAAGAATAATTAAGGGGAGCTATGCAAGAACGACACGTAGATCCGCTTCACAGCAGCGTTCACTCCTGACCAGAAATCCAAATTAAAGATTTTAATTTTTTGAATGTATATTACTTTAGAGATCTGTGTATCTCAATTTATAGCAAATCTCCTAAATTATTCAGAAAGTTTATACTCTACACACCTAAAATTGGACTTGATATAAATTCAATCAAAATGTGTAAGAAGAACAAAAATGTGACAATTAAATTTGGAAACTTAATTTTAATTATCACTTTAACTGTAATAAAATAATTATGCACGAGGTGAACACTTTTTAGTAGAAACTACAATGATCCATTTTATTTTAAAGCGAAATTCATTGTTTTGGCTGCTTTTAGGATAACATAGGCCGGAGGTCATTTAGTGGTCATTCAATATACTTGCAAATCTTTCTATTTTCTTTTGAGTTCATTGCCTAGTAAACATCAGCATCATGCACGCGAGGATTACGCAATAGCCTAACATATAACTTTTTCTTTTATTACACATATATTATAATATACTGATTCCTCTCCTACCTCTTTTCAAAATATTAACAAAAAATCCAGACTGAACTTCGAAAACGCTGCCTGACAGAGCAGTGCTCGCGACGCATTAGCTAATAGCGCGGGCAGACGTCGAGTGCTTTTTCTAAATCTGAATATCTCAGTAAATTTTTAACGAATTGAAATGAGATTTTCCAAAAAACTTCATTCAACATTGCTGAACAAATCACTCACTGAAGTTATTTGAAAGTCAAAGTTACCTAGATACTTTTCATATGTCCTGCAAATATTCACTCATTTCAATAATATTTGGCCGAGTTAGAACGATTTAAGTTTTAAAACTTAATTAAATCAGGGAGACATTTTTTCAATATTTCGTTTTTATTATTAAAAATAAACGTTTGGGAAAAAAAATTCTAACCGGAAAAAGTTTCATTTCCTTATTCTCTACAATTCTACATTTTCAAAAAATTGATTTTTCGATTTTGAAAATTTTCTTTTTTCGAGACGATCGGGCAATACTTTTACGCGTTTTCGAGCGTCTGACTGGTTATTGCAGCCGGCGGGTCAATTTCTCTAATAAAATAGATTATTTAATGCAAAGAGAAATTATAATGGTTAAGAAATAGCAATATTATTTGAAAGTCGCTTTTGCCCCGGCGGTCGGTCTAGCCCCGGTCTACCCTTTTTGAAATTATTACATCTCAAGGTGAATGACATTAGAGTCAGTGAAATTTGTCTCAAGTTGAGCACATTTTTTCTTACTTTAAGCACAAATTTTTCTCTATTTAAGACTTAATTCCAAAAAAGATAATAAGGTCTGAAATATATACCAATTTCGCTGAAATCCAGACTTTGCTGAATTGAAGCCAAAACAATTTAAGGAGTAACAATGTTAGATTTTTGCTTGAATTTTAAATTGTTTACAGTATTTGTTGTTATTCAAGCAATAAAGGTAGTAACTGCATACTCTATACATTTTCATCCGTGAAAACATTTACAGATTTCATCCAGTGACTCATTTTACACTTACTTTTCAATTAATTGGACTGAGACATCAGTCAAATTCACTGAATTCAATTAGTGAAGGTTTTTATTGATTCAAATTTAGAGAGAATTGAATTCGTTCCTGTTATAAAAAAATGAATAACTAATTTTGCTTTACGAATGAATCTTCAATAACACATATATACATTTATTTAAGTATTGTTTAAAGGTGCTAATTTTATTAAGCTTTTTTATATTCTGTTTTTTTTTAACTTATCATTTATTTAATTTAAAATACCCAAAGAAATATTTCCAAATGTCACAACTGCAATTTTCTTTGAAAAAAAATAAAATAACTTCGCATCCTTATTCAAAATTTACCAAATTTACCCAAGAATTATTTACCTAATTTCCGGTAATTTTCTAATTTGCAAAAATATTTTTCGGTCATTAAAATTTTAAAGTTCAAACTTTTAAAGCTGAAAATTGTTCCCTTCAAATATTCAGAACTAAACTAGAAAACTACGCAAATTATAAGCTTTCTAATTTGAATATGTTTAATTCTGAAGATTTAAAAATGAAACACTCCAAAAACTTTAATAATAATTGAAAAACGTGAAAAAAATACTTCAAAATTTGACACCTTAAAATGATTTCGCCTTAAAGTCAGAAATATTTTTCGGGATTTAAGCGAACTTAATCTAAATTTAAGACCTTACTGTATGAATTCCAGAATTGCGTCTTGAATTAAGACAAATTTTACTTAAAATCAGATCAATTTTTTAATTCAGATAATATTTGCTGAATATAATGCCAAGGATTCAAAGATATAAGTTCCAAACTTCGTTTAAAATTAACCAATTTTCAAACAAGGATCGTGAAATTGAATCTTAAAAAATTACCAACTTTCAAATTGTACCTCATACATTTCAAAACTTAATCATTTAAGCTTTAATTGCAAAATTGAAATTTTGAAAAAAAAACATGTAATTGCGTTTAGCCATTGAGGCATTTTTCAAATATTACAACTTTCAAAAATTGCAATTTAAACCCATACAATTTTTAACGTTTTTTTGAAAATAGTTTAATTTTAAACAAATTTAGGGTTGTTTACTGTTCAGTCTTGAAGATTTCTTCAGTCAAATATGCTTTTTAAATAGTTTGAAAATCTTTAATAAAATCTTTGTTTTTTTTAAAGAACAACTTAGATTTACAAAACGCAGTAAATCCCAAAGATATTTTTTTTACCATAAAATTGGATGAAAACGCTTCAGACAGTTGACAACTACATCAAAAGTAGAAAATGTCGTTATAGTGATAACCAGTCATAGTTATTGACAGTTAAGTGAACATAGTTGTCAAACATTTACAGCGTTCATAATCAATATTTTCATATAAAAATTACCTTCGGGGTTTTGAAACCTTTTTTTGAAATTGTCTGAGCATCAAAAGCTACGTTTTTAAAATTTTTAATTTAGAAAATAGGCAACAATTTTATGAATACCGTACACGATGAAAATAAAAATGGATAATATACAAAATTCTGAATTCAAGCCCTTTAAAGTAAATGACTTTAGGATTAGGCATGACAAACTGAATATTTTTTCATTTGGCAATGTCACAAATTGAACCTTTCAAGGGACGCTTCTCCTTCAAAATTCGAAGTACTCAGAAGTGTCCAATTTCAAATTCGAATATGAGCTATTTTTTAATTTTCTTATCTAACATATTCAAAACTTCACAATTTCATGTGATACCGAGTGACACTGGTATAATGAATGGTGAATGCTGAAACTTGTGACACCTTAAAATTGTTGGAATTAAATCCAGTAAAATTTCTCGGGATTTAAGCAAAATTGATCTTATTCTAAATATAATAATTGTCTTAAATTTAGACCGATTTTGCGTATATCAAGAAAATTTTCCTGAATTTAATGCAAACCAATTTTTAGACGTAACAACTTTAAGTATTCATATTTCCTGTGATGTTAAATATTCTTCATCAAACTGAAAATTAATGCAGAATTATATTTCAAAACTGAAAACAAGCCAAACGTATGGAACCAAAAGAATCACATTTGAGAATTCTAAATTAGAACCTCCAACATGGTAATTTAAAATAACATTACACTGAATTACAGTATGAGTATTAAAAAAATGACAATGGCGATAGCAGATATATGATTCCCTAAGTGTAACCCTAGTAGTCCTAAGCCATATTTTGAAAGGAAACAAAATTTCCACCTTGATTATGCATGCAGTATCTAATTCCTTGCAGCTCATGATTGGATAAGTGTCCTAAAAGATATTTTTTTCTCATTGTGTTACAGGGGTGTGATGGGCCAGAAGCTGCTCGTGCAGGAGGCGCCGGGTGCAGGCTCGACGAATCGCATGGAAGCTGGTGAAGGTGCTGGTGGAGGGGAACTTCATCACTTCCTCCACCAGTACAACCAACAGTCCCATAGTCCTGGACAGAACCTCCAGGGTGGTCTTCCACTTCCTCTGAGTCCGCAATCCTTACGTCACGACGGTTCCTCCAGTGCGGGAATCGCAGGGGTCAAACGGGAGCCTGAAGATCTCAGCTCTTCTCGTGGGGCTCAACAGTCCAGCAAACGTCACAAACAGTCCCAACCGGACAGTCCGACGCCGCCGGGAATGTACCATCATCATCAGCACCAGCTACAGGTAAGTCTGTCACAAGGATAGGCGAAGAAAAATTTATATTTCGATATTGGGGGCTAACTATAGGGTCCATAATTGGCCCGGCAAAAATGTTGAAAAAAGTCCACAGAGTAGATGCATTCTATATTGAAGCATTCGAATTTGAACTAATTAGAAATTATACTTCTAAAAGGAAAGATTTGCAATTCAGTGCAACGCACAAAACGAAAAAAAAATCCATTGGGAACCCTACAAAAATAGTTTCAGTTTGAATGTTGAAATGAAGTAATTTTAAATAAGATACATACAACATTGATGAATTCGCACTTTGTATCTGTAAAGAATAAAGGACTTCAAACTGCAAGCATTTTGATCTGAGCATTTTTTTTAATTATTACATGTAACAATTGTAGAATTTAAAATTTAAAGGTTTAAAATTGTACGCATTTGATTTTATATTGAAGTATTCGAATTTGAAGAATGAAGGACATCAAAACTTCAAGAGTAGAGAATGAATCAATTCAAATTGTATACAATTTTAAATTCAATTTTGAATATTATATTTCCTTTTTTGACGTTAGTTTTAGAAAAAGTCCTATATATTATGCCTAAAAGGCCTTTGAACACCTTGTTTTTTTCATCGATTGAACTTGGTCTACTTTATTTAAAAAATATTGTGTACGCTGAAAATAAAATCTTAAAATTTGTTAGCTATTAATTCGCTATTAATTAAGTCTTTGAAGTTAAAAAATATGAATTTGGAAAAATTAGAAACTCTCAAAATTGAGAGGTTTGAAATTAAAGCGTTTAAAAATCATTAATCTGCAATTTGGACCATTACAAATCAAGTGCACCTCAATTTATTTGTAATATGGTGAAAATTTTCAAATCAATTAAAACGTTCAAAATTCGACAATTTTGATTTTAAGGTGATCAGAATTGAACAACTTGATCAGCATTACAACTTAATTGTACAATTTTAAATCGAACTATTTGAATTTATGAGCATGTATTCAAAATAAAAATTTCAAATTACAGTGTCAAGTTGAAAAATCTCAATATTTGAAAGCATTCGCTATTCAAAATTCGAAAAGTTTAATCGCATGCTAGTGAAACACTTTTAATTGGAGGCCTAATATGAGAAAAATAAATATTTCAAGCATTCAATAATTTCTGCAGTTATACCATTTTTGGTATAAGAAATATTCCAAAGTCAATTTAAAATTCTTTGTCAACAAGAAAAATATTGAAAAAATCGAAATTAAATTTTTTTTTTTTTTTCATTTTTTTAATATTTTGAGAAAATACTGAATACCTAATTGACTGCTCCCATTTACAAAGGGGTAATTCGTCATAGCTGTTAACAAAAACACAGCTCGTGCCCTCTAAGTAAGTACTGAGTACATACAAATTTCTACTTACTATAGAGGACACGATCTACGTTTTTATTAACAGCCATGACAAATTACTACTTTATCGATAGGAGCAGTTGAATTATAATTTTAATAATTTATTTTGTAAAAGATATTGAAGCTCACTTGATAAAAAATAGCCCGGGTTGAAATGGTTTATTCAACAATAGTTACGCGATTTTCTTTTTTACTTTCACTGTAGAAAAAAGCTGCAATTCCTATCCAATCCATTCATGATGATTCATCAATGATCAAGGACTGCTTTTATTCCTTGGAAGATACTTTACAACTCTGTTCGGTTTGTTTTTATTAAAATTAAAATTATTCAAGAAAACATTTTTTATAAAGATAATATCAGTATCAGTATGATTTCTAAATATATTTTTTAAATACGAATCAACCAAATTACAATACATCCCTAATCAGAGTTTTATAAACACTTCCTAATCCATTTGGTCAATAAAAATAGAAAGCAATTCTAAAACTGCAATAAAATCTCGAAAAATATCCCTGATTCACAGCAGACCGATACTAATATCTGACGTCAACTTTATATGTCTTTCCGTGTAAGCATACCGGTTTTCAGGTGGATTAAGAATTGTGAATTAAGAATTAAGAGAGAAGGATCGAGGGGTTAAAAGGTCTTCAAGTCTTTCTACGTTCGGCGACCTCTAGCGGTTTATGTTTTTAGTTATGATTATGCGGTGGTTACCGTTGGGGACTACTAATTGTGGAAATTAATTCTCTTTCCGTCCATTTAGCTTCTGCATGACGCAGGCTAATTGGCGGTGTAACTTTCGTTTATTTACTCGAAATCGCAGATCGTGTAATTATGGATTTAAGTAGCTAGTTATGGGAATCGTTTTGTTTATTGTAATTAAAAAGGCATTTTGCTTATTGCATTAAGAAGTCGTTTTTTCTCCAATTTGTAGGATGATGGGTATGTAAATTTAAGATCTTCAGTATTATCGTAATTGACAATAAAAATTGGGAATGTTCATAATAAACTCTTGCATTGAAGAGGTTCCGGTATTCATTTTTAGGTCATGGATACAGTAAAATTAAAGGAACCAAAAATGGATAATTTTTTTAATTTGGAGACTATAAACATTGAGTGCCAGCAATTTTAATGCTTTATCTTGCATTGTTTCAGATTTTGAGTGCTTTCTGATTCAAAAAATTAAACTCGAATGCTTTCAACTGTAATACTTTTAAATTTCTCATCTTTATCAACTAGACGCATTTAAATTCGAAGCGCTTCATCTTCGGGCCTCTATTTTCAAACACGTTCTTGACTTCCAATTACAGAAGAAGCAAATGGATAATTGTTCTTGAAGTTTGAATCACTTTTTCACTTCTAAGATGTGATTATTTGTGTTATAGGTACAGCAATACGGAAGTCCATACGATCCATATTCCTCCTGCAGCCCTAGACTACAATCAGCAGGCTATTCGTCAGCCTCGGCGAACTCGGCAGGAAATGGATCAAATCCTACAGGACTTCATCAAGAAGGAACAGCAGTTTATGTAACGGGAGACCAGCTTCCACCATTAGCTTCTTCGAGCTCGTCATCGCTTTCGACAACGACTGCATCGTACACGAGGTACGAAGTTGTACCCAGCTCATATGCTACGACACACGCCATTCGCTCATCATCAAGCAGCAGCAAAGTCTTGACTGTTGATCTTCCCAGCCCCGACTCGGGAATCGGCGCCGACGCTGTCACCCCCAGGCAAGATCATCATCCGCCAACAGCTCTCCACCAGGTTAGTTCCAATTAATGACTATTTAATGCCTTTATTTATTCCTCGATTTATTCTCCATTCCTATACCATTCCTATATCCTCCATTCTAAATTCCGTGGACAAATCACTAAGTTAGATTACTTTGTAATATTTGCTGTTTTTAGAATTCTTTAAAACTTTATATATTTCTAATTCAGAGTCAAATTCGATTGCTTAAAAAACTGGTATGATGTCAAATTTAGATGCTTCCATTCATGCTCCACGTCCCGTTTAGGCGGTGTACAGCGCCACGTATCGTTTGGTCGATGTACACTGTACAGCGACCAGCAACGTGGCGCTGTAAACCACCTAAACAGGACGTGGAGCAGTATGGAATGGAGTCGTCAATATAATTATCGTCATCGATTCAAATAAGATTTCTAAGTTCCGGTGCTTTTAATTACGCTTTCGAGTTTAGATGAATTCGAGTTTTCACGATTATAGGTTTGCTAGAGTTAACGATGTCCCAAATGTAGATGCTTTTCAATTTGAATACTTTCTTTTATAAAAACTACGAGCATTTTGAAGAATTTCAAAAAACAGCGATCCTTATATTACTGGACGGTACTGTATTTGACTCGATTGCACATTCCTTTGAGTGTTCATCTCTCGTCTCGAAGCGGAAGGCAATTTGCTCGGAGCCGAGCTCGTTGCAATGATATTGTAGATGATAATCTAGCAGATATTAGTCTTTGTATCTCCACACGTAGCTCGGCGCTTTACGTTCTCTTTCGATTGCTCATTGAGTAACGTGTCTCGAGTTATCTCTCCCGGTATCTCCGCAACGATCGAGATCGATAGTCTCGCGAGGAAGTACGTACTAATCGTATATCTACCTTTATGCATGCACGTTATTTTATTAGGTACCCGTACCATGCCTCTATATCCATACATACACCCGTATTCAATCGACCATAATAATTTTGACGTATTTATTTGTCTTAAAGTATATCAGGTAGAAGGAATGATAATTCAAAATAAAAACTTCTTCATTTAAATGCTATCAGTTTGAATGATTCACTATGTTATTTGTTAAAGATTTTTGAATCAAACGACAAATTTTACTTCTTAAACTCAAGTTCCCTGTATCTTTTTATTTGTATGATTATAAGGAGGCGCAAGAATATTCCCTGAATGATACTTCCCCTAATTCTTATTTTACAGAAATTCATTTCAACCAGGGTGGTCGTAAAGATTCATTTTCAAAATTTCCTGATTTTTCCCTGATCAATAATATTTTAAGTTCGGCTTTAGGTACAAACTCGAATTTTTGGATTGTGGCCTATAAATGGCTGCAGCTTCTTCGAAATTATTTCTTCATTTCAAACAGAATTTCTTTAGCTTCCAGATAGTTCATTTCTTGGTGAAAACAATATTAGTGGTTCGAATTTTTTGATAATGACGCATAAATGGCTACAGCTTCTTTGAAACTTATTTTTTCATTTAGAACAGAGTTTCCTTGCATTTGAAATATGTGCTAGGAACGACAGGGAATTGTTTAGAACAGTTTAAAATTTGGATTTAGGTTTGAGGGAAACAGGGAGGACACAAAAATTAATTTTTAAAATTCTCTGACTTTTCCCTCATATTTCACTGACCAATAATATTTAAAGACCAGAAGTCGATGTTCTTAAAAATAAAATACAATTATAACGACTCCTATAAAAGACAAATAACATAAGATAACAATTGAATCCTGTGGTTTTTCTTCTCATCCCTTTGTTTGATACTTATCGGTGTACATAATTGATTCGAGCTCGTGTTTTTCGTCGTTCACGCGCGAGTGAATAAGAGTTTGCACTTTACGACACCTCGGTGTTTAAAGTTTAAACGAATAGAGTGAGTATCTTCGAAGGTGAGGTTAAGGTAAAAGAAAGAAGAAAAAAGTAAAAGAATAAGCTAAAAGAGAATGGAAGTTCTGCGGTCTCGTAAAATTGACCGCATCTACAAACCGTGCACGCGTACCGCGATAGTCGTTAATAATAAGTGGTTAGCTGTGAAGTTGCCTTCTTACGTCTTCATGCAGTCCGACTGCTTTACACATTGTCGTAAAAAATAATACGGTTAAATCCGGCTTCCGAGTGAAAGTCTGGAGTCCAGACTGCTCTAAGCGAATAGAATTTTATGACGTATCTGGATGATTGCGGATAATCTAATCATCTCTCAGACCTTGACCTTGTTTCCGTATATACCCAATACAAAAAATTGGATCGTATTAATATTTCATCATTATTATTTTTATCGCCGTTTCTACCAATTAATTACATTGGAGAAACAGAGACTGACTTTATACAATCAGTTGTTGCTTCAAATAATTGAAAACCCATTTGCTTTTAAAAGAGTTAATCACCTATGAAAGATAAATGTCAATTAAAATAAGCCGGACATTAGGTTTTTATAAGGGTCGTTAAATCACAGTTTTAATAAGATATCACTTGGATGTTAAACTCGGAAGCTGTGCTATGTCGCAAATTAAACGATTGGTTGGCTTTCTAATTCACGATAACGGCGTGTAATCGCTGCTTAAGAAGCTTTACTTTATGATTACTGGTTATTACATTAAAGCATTTCAAAAAATTCATTTCGACTTCAGTATTAGTCTCATTTTATCTCAAGTTTCGAGAAGCCCAACTCTGCACTTATAATTTGCACCGTGATCAACTTTTTACGATTTATTTATGCTAATCTCTGATAGTATGCCTGAATTTTAATTAAATTTATATACGTAATTTTGAAAACGAGGTCTATTTCGGAAACTCAGTAGCTCAAATATACGAATAATCATATTTATATATATCTGCGATATGATTCGTTTTTATATTCAGTTTTCAAGACGTTTTGGATAACGATTCTAGAAAGTTAAGACATATTAATGTTCTATAACTTTCTTGAATGTTTTATAAATGATTGAATGATAGATCCTGAAACTAAATTGTAACCAGACCAGCTATAAACGTTTTATAATCGAATTTTCAATTTCGTTTCAGTCCTCATTCGATTATACGGAACTCTGCCCGGGAGGAAACTCAACAGGTGCGGCGGTGGTTCTCGAGAGTGGAGCTGTAATTCACCACCAACCCCTGCAATTACAATTACAACAAGGTCACGCTCAAGCTCAAGTACAGAGAAGTGGACTCGTTTCCGGAGGTGCAACCACCCCAAATCCAAACCCTAATCCTCCAAGGTCACGACCTTGGCACGATTTCGGACGCCAGAATGATGCAGACAAAATACAGATACCAAAAATGTAAGTACTTTTTCTTTAAAGACTACAGTTAACTAAATTTTCGAATCACCGAATTACCTTTTGACCTAATTTTTATCATTCACAATTAACAATGGTCATCATTTTTATATTTTTGAACTACCATTTTCCATAATATTGTTATTGTTCCGAATTACCATTGGTCATATTTTTTCAACTGCCATTCGCCATAATATTGTGATTATTCCGAATTGACATTGGTTCATCATTTTCAATTATCCGAATTTTAATTAGACATCATTTTTTCGGACACTAGTCGCCATTTTTATAATCGGAAAAATTGCGCATAAAGCATATCCGGCATAATAATAATGCAGCGAAATTAAAAAAAAAACTGATTGCTTGAATTTGAACTACGCGCCATTCTTTTTAGGCCAGATGTGCTTCACAGATGGCGATTCGTGTAAATGAATCTTACGTTATGTGGCTATTCAAACGAATGCAAATGATGACAGATGGTAATTCGAACAAACATAAATGAGGGCAAATGGTATTTCAAAGAAATAAAAATTAGGTCAAGCGGTAATTCGAAAAAATAAAAATTAGGGCCAATCGTTACTCGGTCAAAAGAATTTCGATGAAATAAGCACTAGAAACTGTTGAATTTAAGAAATATTAAAACTGAATGTGCATGAATGTTATTCATTCGCCTCAGTTTCTTTATGCCAAGATATCATTTTTCTGAGAAATAAGATTAATTGACTTTCAAGTGGGAAAATATAGAGGCACAGTGCCAAAAAACAAAACCGTATCTACGCCTGTTACATCGACTGTAAAATTGAAATGTCGAGAGCGTGGCGGCTGATAGCGGCAGAAACGGACTCCTTAGCATGCATAAGGTGATAGATATAAGTTATAATAAGGCACAAGGTAGGCGGTAAGCCCGGAGCAGGGCGTTCACCCGCAGTTGCACTCAGTTATCTCTACCGAGTTTTGTCCGTTGAAAAATCGAAATACGAAAGCGCTGCTGCCGGCGTCGTCGCCGCTGCCACCTGAGAGACATGCCAATGTAATATATTGTTTTAAAAAAAGTCCCAACACCGACCGCCTATGGACTCCCGATACGCTAACTAGGCAGGAAAGTGCGTAAAGTAGATACCAACTTCCTCCGGATAGCAAAACACCACATTGAAACTCACATCAGTTTTTGGCACTTATCTAACTTCCAACTTCCTCACCTTATCTTCACACCTCGCAGGTTCTTGGTTATTTTTTGTTAGATTCCTGAGAACTTCCGTCCAGACATCATCATTGTTTCAACATTTCTGTCCTATAATCCTAATATCTTTCTAATTTCCTCGAGCAGATCTGTAGAAAGCCAGCATCCAATAACTGGAGTAATTAAGCAAAAGTATAACGTACAAATAAATAATGTATGAGGAAACAATGCAAGAGAAACTTGTAGTGCCCAGCCCGCGTATGACATTCCGCTTCCATCATTCCCACGCGCCAATCATTAATCTTCATCTTTGCAGCTACTCGGCCTACGGCTTCAAGTACCACCTGGAGTCGCCAATCAGCACGTCGCAGCGCCGCGAGGACGACAGAATAACCTACATCAACAAGGGCCAGTTTTACGGCATCACTCTGGACTATGTGCCCGATCCGGATAAGCCTCAGCTCAAACCGGGCCAGACTGTCAAGGTAAGATCCGACAATTTCTTCTTTTCTCTAGCCTGTAAAAGAAAAATTCCAGCTCTCCAATTCAAATGGGCGTTCTTTTTGCCGCGAGGAAACTCCACCTAGGTGGGTGGGGGACACAAAACGAGGCCGTTTGTTCTCACCACTCTAATTGGCTGAATATCTCGTACCGTTAACGGCGGTCGTCCCGATAAATAGTACTATTTTTCCCCAACGATCACGAGAGTTACGACTTCCTCGTTTAATTACTAATCGAACTTCTTCTCCACCCTGAGCTATATCTCGATTACATACAACTTGGTTAGAGACAAGTTGGTTACACACGACTCGGCTACGTGTCATGCCACTATGTAGCGAGTCGCCTTCTCTATATATAGATAAACTATTCGCCCATTCACCCGAATCACGAAAAATTCCCTCTATCTCACGCACACGACTCATTGGCGTACCGAGTCCAAGATTTCAGTATCGTGTTGCAGGATATGCGATATTGTATCTATGCACGTTGCACCGGGACCGAGAAATTTCTCGAGCAAAGTGTCGAGACCATTAATAGCAAGCGGGCCTCCCCCCGGGGGCGAATTTGATCGTTTTATGATTCCACTTCTCAGGTCCTGTCAGCGACGCTCATTAACATAACTCCTCTGTTACATAAATAATATACATCCGCCGGCTTGCTTTTGTGACCAACCGGTAGTTCACCGGGTCTTCGAGATTCGCTGCAAAAATCCATCAGAGTTGTAGCCATAATCAATATTCTAACTGTAATTCAGTTCCTGTTTCTTCTACCGAGAAGGTGCCATTTGTTAACTCTCCGGAGGAAAAGCCTATCAGCTCAGAAATTATCTAGGCGAGTAGAAAAAACATTTCTGCAGGCCTTTTCTGGCTAGAAATTGCATTTCCTGATCGTCATATTTAATCTACAAGTTCCCTTTTCACTGATTAGGGTCGATTACTAACGAAAAAAGCTGTCTTAAGATATTTATAGTTATAATTAAACCAAAATTTTATTCTCTTCGTAGATTTGAAACGTGTTTCTTTGTAAGGAAATGTAGCAGTTCAGATATCTCTGAGCAAAGAGAAGACTTGTTTCTTGATTTTGAATTAAGTACGGACACCATGGAGAGACATTTGAACTCATTGCTCCTTTTGTATCTGGTACAGCACCTAGAAACTCGGTTATACAAGTCTCAAACTAGTTGCAAATCATTAACATACGTTGACAACATGTGCTGTATATTGTTGCTTATCAACCTGAATTAATGATCTATGATACGTCTCAATATTTCCTGCTGGTTAAAATAAGAAAACAAAACGATTGTAATTTATACAGGCTGATTAAGCTTGCACTGCAAGTATTTCTGTCTTGCAGCAGATCACCACAAATTAAGTTCTCCCAATAAATTTTAATTTGAAATTTTCAAAATAAAGATTTAATGATTCTCTTTTTTCACAGAGTGTGGTCATGTTAATGTTCCGGGAAGAGAAAAGTCCAGAGGACGAAATCAAGTCGTGGCAGTTCTGGCATGCAAGGCAGCATTCTGCAAAGCAACGGATTCTTGATGCTGGTAAGCTAAATTGGTGATAAAACAATAACCTAATAGCGATAACATACATAAAATATAACCGGTCTAAAGCTTCTTGTTATTCTTAAACAAGCTGCATTCAGAAAAAGTATTACTAATAATGGATAGTAGGTAAGGAACCTATTAATCAGTATCCAGTCAGAATATCAAATATTATTGAAAAATCTAAGAGAAACATAATTATAAAACATCCATTTCCTTACAGATACAAAGAACAGTGTCGGTCTTGTGGGATGTATCGAAGAAGTAGCACACAATGCTATCGCAGTATACTGGAATCCCCTTGAATCATCGGCCAAGGTAATTGACTCATAAAATGATTACAAAACAAAAAAAAATAGAGCCATAAAACTAACATTATTAACCTTACAGATTAACGTGGCTGTTCAATGTCTAAGTACCGACTTCTCAAGTCAAAAGGGTGTCAAAGGCCTGCCCCTGCACATTCAAATAGACACTTATGAGGAGCCACCATCACATGCTCATTCATACACCCCACCATCTCATCGGGGTTACTGCCAAATCAAAGTCTTCTGCGATAAGGTATTTAAAAACGATAAACTTGAAAAAAATTCTTCTACAAAATTCTTAATTCTCCTAATTTCGAATTATATTCTAATCAAAATAATGCATTTTAGGGAGCGGAGAGGAAAACTCGTGACGAGGAAAGGCGAGCAGCAAAGAGGAAAATGACTGCAACAGGGAGGAAGAAGTTGGACGAGCTTTACCATTCGGTGACGGAAAGGAGTGAATTCTACTGCATGGCTGATCTCCACAAACCACCAGTGTTGTTCACCCCGCCAGCGGAACATTCCATCGACAAGGTACGAATGACTCTGAAGCCAACAGTTCAGTACCAAACTTCTGTCCGCCTCACCCCAGCACAAGAACGACCTTTCAAGCAAAGACCCCTACTAGTAAAGACCAACGCAGTAGCTGAAGTCTTTAACAAAACTAACCAAGTCCCAGTGGACTCAAGGCTTAATAGTCACAACATAGAAGCCAAGTTCCCCTGCTCTCAACACCAGAACCCTCCACTAACCGCAACTCCTGTAACGCGACTTAACCATACTGTGACGAGCGACTTGTACCTTCCGGAATATTTTTTATTAAGCTTGTGATTTGTCTTTGCTAGGATTCTCCCTTTGAATCAATTGTTGAGAATTATGGGTTGAACTTGCTTAGAACTCTTACAAGTTTCTTAGAACTTAAGTTAAAATAGAAGTTATGGAAGAACATTAGATCTGTTTTCCTTTAAAGGGGATCTGAGCAAATCAAACCTGCTATTTTTCCATCGACTCAAAGAAATACTATCTTAAAACTCATTCCTAGTCTAATATTCGTACCAAACGATGTATTATCCATTAGATAAGTATCCTTAACCCCGAAACAAAAGCCCCAATGAACAAAAACCTTCTCGACACGAGCTCCCACGACCTCTAGGTTTCTTAATCTAATAACGTCCATAGCCTATCATTTGGTAACCCTCTAGCTCAGAAGGTTAAAATTTCGCTCGTCTAACAGACAATCTGATAACTTGAAATGACTATTTTTTTTCTGACGACAGTTTTCGACGATGGAGTTGTCGGGATTCTACGGAGGTGGCGGTGGAGGGGGCGGGGGTGACACGGATACCTCGTCCCTTAGTAACGGCGAGGGTGGAGGATTAAAGGCTGGAAGTAGCAGCCCTTATCCTGCATGCGGAGGCAGACCGAGTCTGCCAGCCCTCAAGTTCCACAATCATTTTCCGCCCGACAATCTCAGTTCCCTCCACGACAAGAAGGACTCGTTGCTGATGCAGGTCCAGGAGCTACAGGGTTCGGTACTCCAGGGAGTCCAGCCGCAAGGTCTATCAGCTGGATCAGTATCCGGATCAGTTGGTAACAGGCTACACATACCCCAACAACATCTGCGAGGCAGTGAAGCTGAGGAACGTGTCATGCTCTATGTTCGCCAGGAAACTGATGATGTCTACACACCACTACACGTCACGCCGCCTTCTGTTCAAGGACTTCTCAATGCTGTAAGATACTCTATGAGATAAGATGAGAGGAGAGAATAATTTTAGAAGTGGAGTTTGAAAAAGATCTTACTGAATATAAGTCGTTTTGATGTTCTTATTGTTTAGTGTCAAGATGCTTTGTTGTTTTTTTAATCTTGATTTATTTCTTGCCTCAAAATGCACATCATTGAGATCTTCTACTTGCTAAGGAGGAAGCCATATTTTATATATTCAATCATTTTGTATAGAACCATCAGATTTTGTCAGTTATCATCTGAATACACTACCTTTCAGAATTGTGAGACTACTTACAAAAATCCTGTTGAAAATCTATCCTGACAGATATTTCGTTGAAAAATAATGTTGCTAAGGTATTTTTGTAAGATTATAGATCTGGCTTGATTTATAACGTCAAACATTTTCCTGAATAGTGTTACATTTCGGAAGGTAATGTATTTTTCCTAATTCTTTATGGCTTCATCCTTGACATATATTTTTGCAAATATAATGATATTCTTAATCTCTGTATCATGAACTGCTGATGTTAGTTGTAGATATGCTGGAGCTGAAAATTCGCCACCTTACTATCCACAGTAAGTACTTGACAAATAAGATAAAGCCTTCTTCAGCAGCTCATGTTACAAGGAACAATCTAACACTCTCTAACATCCGACATACATAGGCGATATTTACTTACTTAAACAATAGAAAACATTGAAGTATTTCGGATGTAGAGGATGCTTTCTTGTATCTAAAACCGTTATTTAAAGAGTCGCAAGGCTTTATCAAACTCACATTAAAAGGCTTAATCAAACTCCACTTCCTCTGATTTCCAAAGACTACACGAACATATCGGATTGCGGGGTAATGGTCGCGACAATATTCCCCTCATGGTGTTGTTTGTCAAAAATTTCTTCATTCAAAAACCACAATTATACCAAGATCTGAGACCAGATCTGCAAAACCATGCATGCATTCGCAAGCCGAGCCACAATTAATATCCGATCGCCGTTCCATTCGCTAATTAATATTTTAATGCGCATGCGCCCAATTCATATTCCTTTGCCCCTATTAATATCACGTTTTACCTTAATTAAATTAACCTGAGAATTCGGAATTCATTCGTAAGAAGGAGGCAAAGTGCTTTTGTATTAGAAGAAACGTTCTAAGACACAAGCAGAGAAAAAAGTGGAAAGACAATCTGGCCTCTTATTTTTATTACTTTTTTGTTGAAAAATTTGATTCATACTGTAGTTCAATTTCAATTTCGATTTGAATCCTTTAAATTCAGTTTAAGAATAATGTCAAAAAGGAACGCTTTCGGTTTGAGAAACGAACAGAGTTTTGTACCTAGCAGAAAAAGCCCGGCAACCACTGTCAAAATTCTAATGTTCTACTTTTTTCTATTTTACAGATTGAGTCAAAGTACAAAATTGCATCCTCGAGTATTAATAACCTCTATCGCAAAAACACAAAGGGGTAAGTTTAGTAGAGTGTCATCTTTACTTGCATGCACGCCCACTTGGTGCATGCCTTAACGGTGACATTGCCTGACTCAATGCTGACGGTACCTAATGACCTGTACTCGTCCTTGAGAAAGCAACGCATGCGCCAAATCAATTTTTAATTCCCCTGCACGTTATTTATTGAACCCTCTATTAACCTCGCGCCATTGAAGCTTTGCACTAACCTGACCTTCATTTTTCTGCAAGCATCACTGCATGCCCTGACTCACACACTTCTTCCTAACGTAGCACACATGTCTTTCTGGTACTCACGCTTCTTTGGTATCCCTTTAATAACAATCGTTTATTAGTTTCAATCGCGAGCTTTGCTTTCATCCATTTTCAGTAACCGAAAGCCTGCACGTACTTTTGACTCGAATCTACGACACTGTAAAGAAACAGGGGATCACTGAAGCATCTTAGGGAGAATTCTTCATCGTGGAACGTTGGTCAAGACATTATTAATTGATTAATTAATTAATTGCTAGAACCAATGTTTCACGAAAAAAGAATCTAGCACGAAATTCGTAAATTTATCATTTGTTATGACATTTAAATTGTTTTAGTAGCGCAGGAAATGTCGGAGATTCAATTGTGGACTTTGTCACATCATTGTGAATTTTGTCAAGTAAAGTAATTTCAGTTCAAGATGTATCTCTTTCTGTTACAGACTTATCTTGAGGATTATAACATTCGATCTGGATCTTATTTTGAATTTGGACTTGAACAGTTTCAATACAAAATTAAGAATTCGCAGTCAAAGATTTGCATTTAAATTACTAGATAGAAGAGAATTCTCTTTTTCAAAGACTTGCATTTATAATTTTTGTTTAAAGTCATTTTTCCTGCAAAGAAGAATCATTCAAATTAAGAATTAACTGCTTACCGATAGTTTTCAATTAATATAATAAATGATATACTTCCAAAATTTTCTTCCTTCAGTGCATGCCAAAAAGAACACTTAATTTGTCTGAGTAAAATTTTATTCCTGCATAATGAGTAATCGACATTATTATAAGAATTTTTTAAATCCAAGAATTTTGATTCTTCTCTATAAAAATAATAAACACTACAATAGAACTGACACGCAATATCTTGTAGTCCGGTTTTTATTGCTCCCTAACTAGAAGTTCGAAGTACATATTTTCTTAATACAAACAAAATCTGTATGATTTAAATGAGGTTTGTTTGAATCAATGTAATATTTTGAAATCAACCACTTTAGTATTCAAAATAAAAAATGTATCGTCTTATTCAACAAAATTTGCTTCAAACAAATTTATTTTCTGAATGCTATATTTTCTACTAGGAAATTTCATTACAGCCTCCCATATCGAACTCGTTTCTCCATCGAGTAATTTCCAAAATATTGAAACCCATTCCATATATTAAACTAAAATAATAATTTTCAACATGAATTTATTTACAAGATGACTATTTGTAAGATTTAATCCGAAAATGTATTTCCTGAAATTTAAATTTGGCGCCACAATATCGAACAGAGTTAATATTGACGTCATAACTTTGTCACGGAATTTAAATACCAAAATTTAATTTTTTCCCTTTAGAAGTTACAATCAGATAAATAGAATATATATCGAAAAGTATACGGTCGGTATTTCAAATTTTGGAAGCCTCTTTTTGCATTTTATTTAATAATTTGATATTAACCACCAAATAATCGATTTTTTCTACTTTATTGTTTCAGAATTACAGCGAAAATTGATGATGACATGATTCGCTATTACGTGGACGAGGACCTCTTCCTATTTCAGGTTAGCCACGCTCGAGTAAAACCCGATTCTGACACGGATCGAAATCACAATCCGGGATCGCCAAATGATCCAGATACCGGGGATCCCCCTAATCCCGTCTATGACATCACGCTCATCGAGCTACCAACCTCACCAATTCAACTTCCGCCTTCACCCATCGCCCCCTCTGCGCATGCGCACCAACACGTCCACTCACACATGCACGACGCAGGAAATACGTGAACGTCCCCGGGCCGCAATTTGTAAATAAGGAACAAAATAGATCTCGAAGATCGTCAAAATGGCGCCAAATTTAAAATTAGCGCCAAATTCAAATAGTGGAGCCAATCAGAAGGCGCGATTTCACGGTGAACCGGATGTGAATCGCCACTCTTAAGGGTGAAAACTTTCGAGTGAAGTTGACTGTTATAAAATCCACTTGCTAAATGAACGTGTCATTGTCAAGCCAAGCAATTATTGCCCTCTCCATAAGATAGCTCTTAGATAATTTAGATAGATAGCTCAGATCTTATAGACAAATCAATCAAAATTGATTTTAGGTCCGTTACGTTTTAAGACTACGTATGACGTAAATGTATGAAGTTGTCATGTTAGTCTTTAAAATCCTCTTTTTGTATAAGCCTTTTGTATAAGCCTTTTGTAAGAATGAGAGAAAGAGAGTGAGTGAGAAAGTTAAATTAAAGTTTAAGAGCGTTAGAGTTGAAGATTTTGATGAAAGCAGAGAGACAAGTTGCGAATATATATATATGGTTAAAACGACGTCGCTGAGTGTCCAGGGGCGGAAAAATCCAACTATTTCACAAACTTTCGTCAAATGCTCACTATCGTAGACAATTTTTTTACCCCCCCGCAATTATTCATGGAAGCACTCCATTTTTATACTTTATTTTACAAAACTTAAAAAATGGCGCGAAAATGCCATTGGTATCAGTGATTTGCTGAGCCCGCAATTAGGTATTTCAAGTTAGGTGGGGGAAATCCAAGATGTCTGCACGCCGAGGGCCAAACAATAGTACAAATTGCATGGGACAAAACCTTATTTTTTCAATAACTTAAAAAATAACTTTTTTAACATAAGTGTATATGCACATTATTTTTTCTTTTCTAAAACCTATTCAATTAGATAATTAAATCGATTCAAAAAAGTTGTGATGATTTTATTATTTAATTGAATAGCTTTTTAAAAATAAAAAATAATATCCAAATACAGTTATTGTGAAAATCATTTTTTTCCAAATTATTATTCTAAAAATGAAGTTTCGTCTAATGCAATTGGTATTATTGCTTGGCCCTCGGCATGCAGACATCTTGCCTAGTGACGTCACAACAATAAATACCTAATCTGGCAGCACTGTCAACTTAAGAACTGGCGCCAAATTTAAAATTGTCCCTCAATGTCACACGTATTAAAATTTTAAGCGTAATTTTCTCAGCAGTAATAAAACAATCAAAATAAACTTGCAATAGTAATACTTGAGCGATAGGTCAACATTTTCTAAAATCGCGCATAGTAGAACGATAGCTCCGATAGGTTAGAATAGACATTACACTGAATCACACACATCTATAATAATAATATCGTAAAGTTTTAATTCTTGCACGTCGTACCGATATCAAAGCAACGATCAAAATACGCTTGTAAAATGCATATTATTATTGAGTATACTATATTTTGTTACATTTATTGTCAGACAGCATATAGATATTATTATTATTAATATTATTGATTCTATTGACTAGAGCGCTACGTACGTATAATTGTTATTTGTATACATATACGAGCCGAGGGAGAGACGGAAAAACACTCAGAGTGTGTTTGTGTATTTGTATGTGTGAAAGGGAGAGAAATTTGGCAAAGATTTACTTATTAGTGTTGGTCCATGACATTTTATAATAAGCCGTCAATACTTCTCGCTCGCGGAGCAACGAAGTCAAAGAGTAATAATGTACTTGGTCGATGCCAGAGATTTACTTTTTTTAAATATTAATTCTTTGTTGAGTATTTTATATTGATAAGGATTAAATTTGCATCTAGAATTATTTAGTGACGTTGAAAGTTTGCCATTTTTCTGACCTTTTGTTGCTACCTTAAATTGAAATGCCTTAAGACTCTGAAAAAAAAATTTGTTAATTTTTCAATAGTTCTTATGAAAATATATTTTTCTTGTAAATTTTTTACTTTTGTTTTATTTTTTTTTTTTTTGTACCAAAGTGGTGACGATTTTACTCGTATTTTGTGTTATGAAACTAAATTTGTAATTTTTATTAATTTTGAATTTTAGAGGACTATAATAAAATTTGAAAGAATTGTAAAGAACTTTTCTCTTGCATTGATCATTTCGCGGGCAGAGTTTGTCGGATGAGCCATTTTATATATACTACTATTAATATTATTATCAAAAATAGACGTTCGAGTGTCACGAGGAACCTGGTGAAACAAATTAATAAATGTTTATTCATGCAGAGCCTGCGTTTAAAAAATGTATTTTCTCTTTTTTTCTGCTCTAGCATCGAGTAACGTGTGAATGCATCATTGTGTTCGTTCGGCGTTTGTGTATATGTTGCATCATTGATTGCATGTGTGTTGGAACACGATCGGTTTAATCCGTTAGATCGGCCCAATAAGCTTAGATAACTCTAGATATACCCTAGTAAATCGGTTAGTATCGCATAGTCTGCTGATCGATTCATGGATCATCGACAAAGAGAGAAAGAGAGCGAATAATAAGAGAGAAAAAAATAATGAATGTTTTATTGTCGCGACGTCTTGCCAACGTGAGATTGTGCCAGAGGTGATATTATATTATTACGATGTTTATTAAAAAAACAATAAATATTATATTAGTACGTTTTATAAATTAACATTATTCTTTCTCTCCTTGACCTTACTTAGTTTTTAGTTTATCAACAAGCTGGTTTTTAAAATTAAAATGTTTTAATTTTATAATCTCAACAATATTAGAGTCGAAGATTTAATAGTATAAGTTCAAAATGAAAAGCTTTGTTATTAAAATAATAAGATTAATTTGAGAGCCTGTCAAATGTCTCAAAGCCTCTTCAGAATCTGTTGAATTCAAATTTTTTAAATTGCTAACTCTCAAAATACGTAAGCCATCAAAATTGAAAAGTTTTTTATTTGAAGACTTAAAGCTTAAACACCATTGTCACAGAGATAATGAAAAAAATAGAGAAAGCAAAAACGAATGTTTTGTTTATTTATTTCACGGCATTTTAAATATTTCCGAACATATCAGAAGGTTTTAAGTTTTTCAAGAAATTTAAAAATATTACAAGGTATTTCATAGAATTTTGTAGCATGTCCGAAGATTTCAAGATATTTCGAGTGAATTTTGGAAAATAAATTAAATTAGATTTAGAAGGATTCCTGTCGATTTCGAAGATTTCGAGGGTTCTTAAGATATTTCAAGAAATTTCATAAGATATAAGATTCCAAAGAATTATAGGTACCTAAACGTTTAATTTAATTTGAATGACACACTTTGGATTTCAAGCAATTTCGTCAGATTTCATAAAAATTTCACCGAATTTTAAAGATTTCCAAACATACCAGGAGGTTTTAAGAGATTCGAAAGGTTTGAAAAAATTTCGAGGGACTTCCACGGATTTTAAGGCTTTTAAAAGAATGTTAGGGAATTTCTAAATATTTCTACTACTTTTAAAAGATTTCATCGGTTTTCAAGGTATTAAAAATATTTCTACGAATTTCAAGGAATTTCGAAACATTTGCAGGGGTTTTTGAGGATTTTTACGTTTTTCAAAAATTTCAAGGGATTTCAAAGAATTTTGTAGGATTTCCAAATATTCCAAGGATTTCTAGTGGACTTTTGAAAATAAATTGAATTAGATTAAATTTCAAGGGAATCCTAGTGATTCCAAAGATTTCAAGGGATTTTAGGTATTTCGGAGAATTTCACAAAGATTCAAGGAATTTATTAAATCACCAAGGATTTCAAGGGATTTCAAATATCACTCGTGATTCAAACGGTTTTTCAGAGGACATTATTGAAGAACTTTGATTTAAATTATATTCAAAAGCTTTCAAATGATTTTATTAAATCTCTGAGGATTTCAGGTAATTCCAGAGATTTTTAGGGGTTTAAACGGTTTTTTCAAAAAAGAAATTTAATAAATAAGTTTAATTTAAATTATACTCGAGGGCTTTTAAATTATTTACGCCTTTTTAAATAGATTTTCACCTTTTTCGAAAGTTTTCGAGTGCTTTTAAGGGATTCTAAAGAACTTCAAGGGATATAAAAAATGTCAAGGGATTTCAAAGAATTTTGTAGGATTTCCAAAGCTTTCAAGGTATTTCTAGCGAATTTTCGAAAATAAATAAAATTAATTAAATTTCAAGGGAATCCTAGTGATTCCCAAGATTTCAAGGGATTTTGAGGTATTTCTAAGAATTGTACAAGATTTAAAGTATTTTATTAAATCACCAAGAATTTCAAGGCATTTCAAAAGATTTCTAGGGATTTTAACGTTTTTTTCTGGAGAACTTTAACGAATAAGTTTAATTGAATTTATACCGATGTCAAATGTTTTATACTTTACGGATAAATTAAATTTTATTTCAAAACTTTTCTATGGATTTAAAGAGAGAAGATTAGGATTTATGGGACCTCCAATTCTTTTAAGGATTTTGGGAGATTGTACAGATTTCAATGGATTTTAACAGATTTCAAAAGATTTCAAAGACTTTAATGGACTTAAAAATATTTTCAAAGGTACCAATGGACTTCAAGAGATTTCAACAGGTTTTCATATTGATTTCAATTTAATTTTTAAAGATTTTAAGGATATGAAGGGAATTCACAGATTTTTACTGCCTATAGTTTATTTTGGCAGAATTGCTATTTTGGTGTACTTTCATTTGAGATTCTGGATTTTTTTTTTTTTTATTATACCATTAAGCCATTTCCCTTTCGGGGTAGGCGTGACTTGCTCGGTGGTCTCAAATAAACCGTTCCCTTGTAGTTTCTCCATGTTTTACATTATTTTATCCTATATTTTTTGTATTATTTATTGTAATATAAAATATATAATATAAAAATGTGTTGAAACCCAAGCGGTTTAATTATAAATTTTTCAATTTTCAATCTTTCACTCTGAAATTATTTCGGAAATTAAAAAAAAATGACTTCGGAATTTTAAAACTTTTAAGTATTAAATAGTCACAATTTTTTAAATAAATAATCATTTTTCACATTGGAATTGAGGTTAAACTTTTTTTAACGTTTCCAATTTAAAATTATTTAACTATTAGGACATTTAAGTTGAAAATTTCGCATTTTTAAGAATTAAATCTCAAATTATTTGATTTTGAACGTTCTGAGTTTCTAAATTTCCAAGTATGAAATCGCTTTCTTTGCTTCTTATATAGTATATTTAGCAACGTTGTAATCTAAAATTATAAAATGTTTCAATTAAAAATTCTTGGATTTTCAACGCTATTAATTTTAAATCGTCTAATTAATAAAGTTGCATGGTTAAAACTTCCAATTTAAGAATTTTAAATTATTTACACTAACAATAAATACATATAGAAGAAGTAATAGAGAAGGGGCAAATTAAGAAAAATATGAAAAAAAATGTTTCTGAAGGGCTTGATGTAAACATTACAATTTTAATTTAGGTCAGCGAAAATGAACAACTTCAGAGCGGTATAAAAAATAAAACGATTCTAAAATGAGTTTTTTTTAATTTAACGAATACAAGTTTTTAAATTTTCTAAGCCGAAAATATTTTGATTGAAACTGCATTAATTAAAATTGATATCCTAGCAGTTTTAAATAATTTCAAAACAATTAATGACTAGGTAAAATTCTCATAATTTCATCAACGATATAAAAATTGACAATAAAAGTGATTCGATAGCAAAAAATACGTATACCGTCAACCTGGGTTGTATAGATCAAATTATACGAAGTTTTTGGACTATTTTTCGCCAAAAGTCATAACATGTACTCTAAAAGTTTGATTCAAATTTAACACCCCTATCGTCTCAACATCCACCCATCCACAATTATTATACTTTTTTTTACAAATCCGTAGACAAACAAACATTCAATAAACCGAATACCTCAGCAGTAAACTTATAATTATATAATTACTCATTCGCGGTTGCAAAAAGCCAATTTTATAAATTTGGAAGAAATATATTTTGGTCCAGCAAATTTAATTTTTAATTTCAAACAAATGTATCTGCCTAAACAATTGAAGATGGTCTGAATGCAAATTTTGTTAGGAAGACGTTATAAAGAGAAGCTGAAAAAATGCACTCTTCACACTGATAAATTAGGTGCGTACGTGAAGCTACAATTTTACGTAACGTACGAATTTACAAAATAAATTTCGAGGTAGCTGTAGTTATTTATAGGCCACCAAAGGAAAATTCGAACCTTCGCCAGCCCCCAAACTTTACAATTTTGTTACAAATTCTCTGTTCTCTCCAAGAAAAAAACTACCTAGAAATCAAAAAAACTCTGTTTAAATAAAAAAATTATAATGTCGAAGAAGCTGATAGCCATTTCTAAGCCACCATGTGTAAATTCGAATTTCCTCGTAAAGCCAAACCTTAAACTGTTCTACGCATGGAGCCCTGTTACTCCTAGGACATCGAAAATTCTGTATTCTCTAGAAAGGTAATTATAAAAGAAGTAATGAATAAATAAAATAAAACTTTATACCTAAGGTGGTTACAGCCCAATAAGGGTTAGGTTGCAAAGCAGCTCTATGCTGTACCTCGGCCCTTTCAGTGCACCTTCTATTAATATCTTCTGAATGCTCTCTGTACTTTGTTGGCAACTTAATAAAGATATATTATTTTTTTATTAACCTGTTCTCTGGTGAATCCAGTTTTTCATCATCAGTCACGAACTAAGTCAAGTGCCTGATGAGATGAGAATGTTATGATTTGATTTAATATGATGTTTGAAATCATTTACGATAATGTTGTATTAGATACAAAATTAGGAGCATGGTATAGTTTGGAGTTTGTGTTTGACTGCTGTTGTCCTTAAACATCAGCCGCGACCGTTGAAGGTGACATTTGTCGCCTCTGGATGTTTTCTTAGAGCTACACCGAGCACTCCGTAGGTTTTGAGTCATCTGCTTCCTGATGGTCTAGAAAGTTTCTTACAACGCGACAGGTGTTTAATAAAACCGCCTTCTTAGCTGCTGCCAGTAACCTACTGACTCGTAAATATTCAAGATGTTCAGTGCATCTTGCGTATAAATTGCCTGTAGCCAAAATCACAATAGGATGAATAGATGCATGTTTTACATTCATCCATATTGTCTTTACTTTAAGTCTTAGCTCGCTATAATTATGGCTCAGATATAATGATCCGTTTGGATAGTAACATTCCAATATAAGATGTAATCTTCGTTTTCTAAAACAAGCACTTGAATGTATCTATAGCAAGGCATCCGTTCTTTTAAGAGTCCTAGATTTAGGGCAAGTTGTTGATGTATAATGCTCGCCACATCATTATGTCTGCGCGTATATTCTCTTTGAGCCATTATGCGACAACCATTAATTTTGTGCCTGGCCGATTCTTTGATTCCACATAATCGGCATCGGTCAACCACGTCTTGATGTAATACGTGTTTGCGATAACTTCTGGTGCTGACAACCCTGCCCTGAATCACAATAACGAATCCTTCCCTTTTTGGAAACAGAACGCCCTTTTTCAGCCAAATTTTGGATGCCTCACTATCCACTTCATGTTTATCTAAGGTTTTGGAGTGCCTACCGTGGATGGCTTTTTGTCTCCATTGCGTTTCTAATTTCTCTATGGTTTCTGCCCTGATGTTCAAGGCTTCCTCTGAGGACAAATTCAAGGGCGTTCAATCGAGATCCGTGTTATAAAGCGCAACATCTCGCTTGCTGTTAAAATACTCTCGCAACTGTATAACTTGTGACTGTCACATTTTCTCGACATCTACAATGTCCCAACCCCCTCTATGTCGTAGCAAAACTACCCTTTCAATCGCCGAATTACTGTGGTACATTCGTTTCTTCTTTATATCAACGCAGATGGTGCTATTTAACCTTTCAATGTCGGTGTTCGACTATTTGATGAGCCCAAAGGAGTACGTGAGGACAGGGATGACATAGGTATCGATTGCCCTGATCTTGTTTGTTGAGTTGAGAGAACTCTTCAGAATCAATCTAAGTCTTGTAGTGAAAGCAGTCGTTAAGCTTTCCTCAACTATAGTATGCCCTTAGATTATACACTTATGATTATATGTATAGTTAAAAGTTTGTCATAAGGACAACTGCAGGATTTCGCCGGGAGCGGGTGCTAATTTGAAAAATTGCACCCGCTCCCAGCGAAATCGCGGTAAAATTTCAGCTGTAAACAAGTCTCACGACCGTGAGATAAGTGGTTACAATCTGCGACGAACTCAATACGATGATCTGGCAAAAGTCTCGTGCACCCTGAGGACACGGAGCGACCCAAGGACGACCGCATTCTGCATTTTCCCCGCAAGTGTCTCAGCATTTTGTTGACACGCAGGGATGCTTTTCAGGCTATTAACCAGTGAAACCTTGGCACCTCCAAGAGCGCCGATGATCAAGGCGATTAGCTTAACAGAATATTCCGGGTATAACCGTCGCAACTCCCTTATAAGGTCTTTATACCTCTCTTTCTTTTCTTTCTCCTTGGCTGTGACGTTTTTGTTAGCTGGTGCCGAAAATTCGATAACGAACATGGTTCGTTTCTCGAAGTCAAGGAGAACTATGTCAGGCTTCGAGTGCGCAACAGAAACAATTGTCGATAATATGAAGTTCCAGTATATGCGGCACTTCTCATTTTCGACAATTGACTCTATTTCTTTAGGAGCGTTTAGCGGAGAGGTATTTGGGCTAATGCCATAAGAGTGACAGAGATGGTAATAAAGCACTCTTAGTGCCGCATTGTGCCTTTGGATGTAGGTCGTTCCCGCATGAGTTGGACAACTAGATAGTATGTGTCCTAGATGCTCGGGGTGTGCATGACACGCTCTGCAGCTATCATCGGGAATGTCTTGGCTCAAAATGTGGCGACGGTATGCTAGAGTGGAAATGACACCGTCTTGACATGCCAAAATGAAGCCCTCCGTGCCCGACTTCAATCCGGGTGATCTACGGAAAGCAAACGTTAGCTCATACGACATCGAATGATCTTCCACATTTCTGTGGAAGATGCCGTGCATCCTCTTGTCGAGGAGCTGTTCGTGGTAGTTTTTCTCCTGTGCTTTCTTAATCCGGGCCTTCAGGAGTGAGTATTCAAGATGGATAAGATTTGATGCATTTTGCTCACCCCTCATATTGAAGTCAAGGCCGAGTGCTTCAGCAGCCTTCTTCTCCTTTTTGTACAGAAACGCCCCTTTGTCCAATTCTTCGTGTTTCCTGACCATTTTAAGAAGAGGGTCTTGTCCATTTGCGACCATATGTGCTGTACTCAGAATAATCCTGTTGTGAAGACATTCAAGATTCAGTATTCCGCGACCACCTTGACGGCGTGAGATGTAAACTCGTGGAACAGAAGACTTAAGGTGCATGCTTTTGTTCATGTGCATAACCTTTCCGGACCCGATATCGAGGGATCTGAGCTCGTCCTTCGTCCATGGAACTACTCCAAATGAATAGAGTACTACGGGGACGGCAAGCATGTTCGTTGCAGATACTTTGTTCCTCGCCGACAGTTCGGAAGACCATATCCGTCGGATGAGACGTTTGTATCTGCATCGGAAAGTATCCTTTATAGATGTCACGTCCTGAATGCGGCTCTGTGGCACGCCCAGGTATGTATAGGTCTCTCCAGCGCAAAGGTGTCGTATAGCGGTTCTGTCAACGAGCTCAGGATCTTCGGGGATGCCATTAAGTTTTCCTTTCTTTAAATTAACCTTGGCGCATTTCTCTAACCCGAACTCCATTCCAATCTCTTGAGTGTACTCTTTGACAATTTTTAGAGCCAGATGTAGTTTCTCTTGATTCCTAGCATAGATCTTAAGATCATCTATGTAAAATACATGAGTGACCTTATGCTTTCGGTTTCCAGGTTTGCCGCAGAGATACCCTTCGGAATGGCGAAGTGCGAGAGATAGTGGCAATAATGTGAGGCAAAAGAGGAGAGGGCTCATGGTGTCGCCCTGAAACACACCTTTCTGAAAGGTGATACTGTTAGTGATCACACGATGTTTTCCAGATGAGATAGTAAATCTGGTTTTCCAAAGCGGCATTAATGTCTCTATGCACCTCACGATGTGCGGATGAACCTTTAGGCTTTCCAACAGACAGATGATAAGTCTATGGGAGATTGAATCGAAAGCTTTCCGGTAATCAATCCAGGCCATCGATAGAAGTCACTGATAGGATGCTGCGTCTTTACAGACACATCTATCGATGAGCAAGTTCTCCCGACATCCTGCTACGCCTTTCTTTGAGCTACGTTGTTCATACATCTCTCGCCACACAGGTCCAATTGTCCGAACAATCCTATCATTAAGGATAGCTGTGAAGATCTTATACAGTGTGTTCAGACAAGTTATTGGCCTGTAATTCTTAGGGTTAGCTAAGTTGCCCGTCTTCGATAGGAGCACTGTGCGCCCTTCCACCAGCCACGCCGGAATAGGCTCTTCCGACTTTAGATATGAGGTGAAAATTCGGGCCAGATGTTGGTGGGTTAAAGGAAACTTCTTCCAACAGAAGGTCTTCATACCATCTGGTCCCGGAGCGGAATAGTTCTTCATGCCTCTTAATACGTTTTTGCAGCCAACCACCTCAACAGAAATACCGTGGGAGAACATCAAGTGGGAAACCACAGTGAAAGAGGAATTAGCGAGTCTCTATTATGAAAGTGCGAAGTTTAAAACCAAAAGAGAAAAGGGATACAAATTAAGGACAAAGTTTACTGCAAGGCATCCTGACATACAAGGAGTCTCAGTAAGAAAACGTATCGCTAAGATGAAGGACATCAGAAATAATCTCTTTATCACAGAAGGCAGAGCAATTGAGATTAAACGACAGGTTGATTTGGTGTGTAAAAAAGTCGATAATAAACATCAGTTGCAGGAAGCTGGATCACACGATAAAGCAGCGGCAGTTGACGTTCTTACTCAACCTGATGATTATTCAGTACCACCAGATCTTCCAGAGGCAGGTTCAATCAGCAGGAAGAAGCAGAGGTTCAGCAACCAAGATGGCAATTTTTATGGACATACCATATGACAGAATTTAGCAATTCAAAAACGCTCAATATCAGTAGACAGATTGCTTTCGGCTGTTGGAATAGCTGCCATCAAAATGGAAGTAGAACAGCAACCTCCGATGAATGAACTCCTTCTGGAAGGTGTGGAAAACGAAGACCTGATTGAAGCTAAGGGCACAGGTGCTAAGGATAATGAAGATCAAGTACTGGATCTACTAGAACCACATCCGGACATTAACGTTTCCATTAATGTAAACAACGAAATCCCAGAAAAACTGCAGCACCTGGAAAGAAATTTTCATCGTACTTTACTAACTAGGGTTCAGAAATGTAGAACCAACATAAAGGCATTCTCTGCCCAAAATGTACATCACAAAGGATCTGCGCGCATTAATAGAACACTTAAACAGCAAGGTTTTACATTTGAACGCAATACTAACTGAGTTAGAGGTGCAAACTCTGGTGTATTGTGCAGCTGTGGTAGCCGTTAGAACTTGATATTCTTACTGCAGGCCTGCGTCGGTACAAGAAAAGTAGTGCAAGAAAGTAGCAATATCAAACCTTTCAGGCAGATGAAAAAAGGTTCTACCGTGAACTGAGTGTGAAGCAAAATAAACAGCAAGATACCGAAGTGCCTCAATTGGAAGACTAAATACTGGTCGGGTCTTTGGCGAACAACAAACAGAAGCAATTTAAACGCTGCATGGTTCCAATTAGAGAAAACAAGAGCAAGCAACAACCCTGAAATGGAGTTGATTAGCCTTCTGTCCATTATGGTTATGTTTATCATTGAACCCATTGAGCAAAACACTATGATAGCGTATCATGTGTTTAACAAGCATGATAATGAGGATGGTCAACAACTGACCCATCTTCTATACATGGATGACCTGAAGCTGTATTTTTGAATAAACTAAAGGTCTAAAAGCTTAAAACTAAAAGCCCCGGTATATATCATCAGTCAGGGACACATTTTGGAAATAAATATTTGTCTTCCAAAAATAAAGGTGAAAGCAATTATTTTCTAATACGTACATGGAATATAATATTAATTTTCAAATATTGTGCCAAATGAAGATCGAAGCAAATATTTCTTAATACAGTGCCTCTAAGTACCTGTAAGTCCCTATCGATTATATAATCGGTCCAGATTAATCCATATCCATCAAACCCTTTTTTCCACTCAAAACAAATCACGCCGATAAAGAAGAATTCGTTTAATATCTGCATACCTCGGCACGACATTCTCCATTCGCGGTATTCTTTCTCTCTCACTCATGTCAGCTATCATCATCCCCCCCTCCCTCTCTCCCTTTCGACCACTCTCTCTCCCACCCCTTCTCTCTCTCTCTCTGTCTCCCTCTCTTCATCTGTTAGAAAATTTTAAACATTGTATAAATTGTTTAATTTTTATCGAATTTAAAACTTGGTGAGGACAAATTTCAATTCTTCTTGTCATCTACCACAATCATTGAGAAAAATATCAGCAAATCTAAAAAAATTTGTTTTGCGTTTTTCAAATGCTCTGAATGCTCTGATTGTTTCATTTTGGTTTAATTAATCTGATTAGCGAAGTTGATATTCATTTTTGGACCATCAAAAAGTCTGTCGAAGGTTGATTAGATCTGTCCAATGTTTCAAAACTTAACGAGGGCCGTGGCTACACCTTCTTCGTCTAAGAGGGCCATTCTTAGACACTTGTTCATAAATATAATAAATAGCCAAAAGGATATAACGCATCCTTACCTAACACCTTGCATAATATCGAACCAGTCACTCAGTTACCCGTTTGACCTCTTATTCGCTTTGCTACCTCCATATATTGTTGTTATTGCTTGTAGGAGCCATCCTTTGACTCGGTACTCTTTCAGGACTTCCCAAAGTTTACAGAAAACTTTTTTATTGACTCTCAAACTTTTTTCTGTGAGCTTTCTCAAGGTGAATATCTGATCCACACATGATCTTCCTGGCATAAATCCACATTCAACTTCCTACATCTTTCCTTCTGTTATTTTCATTACCCTATAAATAATTATTTCTAAATATATTTTGTTTACAGTACTTAGTAAGCTGATACCTCTGTAATTATTGCAGTTGTTTTTATCTCCCTTTCATCTGTATATTGGGACGATAATCGCCTTTTTCCAGTCATCTGGAACTTCTCCCATCTCGATGCATACATTTATCAACTCATCTTACAGCCTGTGACTGTAACTTCTACACAAGCAGCTTTAGCCATTCTTTAAGATCTTAATTATATTGTTCTATATCGCAGTTGTGCTGCCCTATAGCTTCACCTCCCAATAATTCCATTAAATAGTCTCTCAAACTATCTAGTATCCCGTCGGTATCATATACCATTTCACCCTTGCTATTTCTAATGCCGGCTAACTCTGTACTGTTACTTCTTTTCATAATGATCAAGGCCAATTTCCAAAACGGTTTCTTGCTTCCTTTAGAATCGATTTGCATTTTTTTCTCTTCTTTCGCCTTGATTTTACCCTTACTTTCTTTAACTAGTACTTTTACTTTCCTGTTTTTGTCTCTATAATCATTTTCAGGTCTATTTCTCTCATCATCTCTAAGGCCTGTAATGTTCACCCTTCTTAGATAAGCTTGCTTCTTTCCGTTAATGCCCTGGCGGACCGAATGAACGGAGCGGATACGCTACAGCGTATCCTCACAGTATCCACATCGTATCCTCTCCGTATCATGCAAGAAAAACTCATTAAAAAAGGAAGATGAACATACAAACATAAAAAAAATATAATACTTAATGATAACGTGGGCTGAAGGCGACTTCAAACACATCGTCGACGGATAACGCCTATTAACTGCTACTGAACGACGATGCGTTTGAAGTCGCCTTCAGCGCACATCATCGATAAGTATTATATTTTTACAAGTTTTTAATGTTGCAAGAAAAACTATTGCGATTACTCTGTGACATTTTAACTCAAAATTTCACGTAGAATCCGAATTTCAACAAGTGAAATGTTAATCTTTCTTTTTTAATCTCTATTGTAGGTATTATTCATTGTTTGAAGTGTACGCCCAACTACCAACTTGATGCGAGAAATGTATTTTGCGAATAAAAATCATGTTCAAAATAATTAGCCAGTCATCGTAAGATGGAGACTAGTTATAATGTCAGTCCCACCAAACTTTGGTCAATGGAGGGGAGTATAGGAACAGAGCTAGAACCAAAAGAGTCATGGTTGGTTTCTGTTAGATACTGAGAAGGGCACCAGCCTTCAGCAGATTAGCAATAAAAGAAAGAATTTCCCAAGTTTCATATGTTCCAATCTGCCCATCCCCGACCTGACTCTAGGTAAACCAGAAGTGAATTTCAAAATTGTTCTCAATTTATAAGTGGAACTTTTTGTTTCGCGGCTAATCCTTCATTATGGAAATGAATTAAATTGTACGTATACGAAAAAATAATTCAAAAACAATCGCGCAAAAATGGACTGAGTAAATAGGAAATTTATATTTTATATTTTATTTTTCGTGAGTGAAAGATTCGAATCGTCAACCAAACAATTAAAGTTTTCAAAAATAGTTCTTTTAAATCTAAAATTCATTTTCTTTGAAATATTAGAGTTCATTATTTGATTTCTCTTCAAAAATAATAGTAATTGAATCAAAGTACTCATCTCTGAAAAAGCTGTCCTCATTATTCCACTTTATTTGATAACGGAAGTGAATTTCAAAATTTGTCTTAATTCATAAGTGGCACTTCTTATTTATCAGCTAAGTCTTTGTCACGAACATGAATTAAATTGTTGGTTTGAAGGAAAGGGCGAAAAAACAGTATGCAACATTTTCTTAGATCCTTTTTCAGGATCCCAAGAGGCTACTTTTTCGACTAGTTGACGATACAATATGACTAAATATGAATGCATTAGAAAAAAATCATCAACTTTTTTGAACCACTTCCTTACTTACCTAATAACTTTTTTTAGTAGACAAAATACTCTCCTTCTTTAAATGAAACTGTTACTGTTGAAGAAAAACAAAACCTTAATTTAGGGAAAAAACTGTTGCCAATTAAATGCACTGGAAGACTAATAGAAGAGAACATTGCCGAGTAAGTACCAACAAAGGTATAATAATACAGACAAGAAATCCAGTTCTTTTCCTCGAATCCCTTTTATTTCAATGCGTTGCACAGTGGTTCTTTGCCATTAAATCCCGCCGATCCTTTGTGAATTAACTATCAACCCCGCATTCAGAAAACCAGTTTCTATCGCCAAAAAGAAAAATAAACAAAAAAGAAAAAAGCAGTAAAGTAGAAATCAACGCAAGGAGAAATAAATACGCACCTAAATAGATAAATAATCTCTGAATATTACAGCTGCAACAGATCTGGTTTAAAGTCCTCCTAAATTACGATAATTTTATAATTAATCCTTAATTGAAGGAACATTATCTCTAATGCTAAAAAATATACATTGGATCCAGTATGATAAACTATCAAGATATACAAAAAAATGGGTTTGTTATTGTGGATGATTTCATATTGGCGTGTAGGTTCCTAACAGAATCTAAATTTAAAATGTGTGCAAAATTCAAGTTTTTATCCGATCATAAATCAACAAGGGAATTAACCTCAATTTTTTATGAAACTAATCTACCATACCGTTTCTTGAAAAATCGATTAAAATATTTCTCTATTTCAGCGAATAGCTGCTTTGTCAATAAATTTGACGTAAATCTCATGTAACTAACACTTGGACATACATATTAGGTATTACCAAGCGTGGCTTTTTTTCTGATTCGTATCGATTAACGGAATGATGCGGGTAACGAATTCGAGCCTAATGGGTCACCCATCGCAAAGCAGGTTTTTCGATGCTGACCAACCGTTAACAACCGCTCTTAATCAGTGAATTTCAGAGATGATGTGTGACATATGCAAAAAAATATATTAGTTATTCCAACAAACCGTAGGCAAAATGAGTCCTGCTGTTTCATAAATAAAAAAAAATTACAGCTACCTTCTTAAAGCGATTCAAAACAATAAAGTCTCTCGACATTCGGCACATAGAGCTCAAATATTTAAAGTTTTTTCGAACTAGCATTGTTAATAATTTTAGTAATGCAAAAAAACAAGATGCATTACGATGATCCAATTTTAAATTGCACAATTTTAAGCCCTTCAAGTGAAAATTTTAATTGAAGTTTTTCATACAATTAAAAATATATTTTTTTTAGACATTAAAGCGAAATTTGAATTTATATTCAATTAGAATGTAATTTTTTTATTTGGAAGATATTGAATTTGAATTTTTCGAAATTAAAAAAAATCGTTTATCATTAGGGGTGGGTTTTAGTGATATCGCCTAGTTTCTCAGCACCATAATTCTTCAGGGGATAAAAAAATAATCGATACGAATTTTCTAGGCTATAAATTAACTTTATCAACTTAGTAGTCAACTTTGCTTCCGCCTGAAGATTTTCAAAGTTTCCATTTTGACACTTTCATTCAATTTTTAAAGTTTCATTTTTTGACAACGTAAATTTAAAACTTTTTTATTCTATAGGGGTTTAGAAACTCTGAATTTTAAAACGTAGAATGTTATATGCTTTAAATTTTAAAGGTTTTGAGTTTGAAATTCGTTTCTTTTCAAAGCGCAAAATTTACAAATACAAAAAAAAATGGTTCAATTCGTAGAGCTTCAATATTTATAATACCTATAAAGATATAGATTATTTGATTGAAAACTTTGTAAATTCAAACTTTTGTAGATATTAGGCCTCCCAAGTTTAAAAACAATTTCCCAGGTGTTTTCCTAGATCGATCCCGTAATAAAAATTTTTTACCTACGAAAATATGTACGGTACTTCGAAATTTAATATATTATTATTCTAATAGTTTATTCAATAAAGAAATACTTCATTTTATCAAATAAACATTGCGACGATTTTAAACAACACAATTTACAATTAATTTGCATAGGTTACTAACAGCTTATGTGAGACTTACCAAATTTTCAAAGGCCCACGACTTACAATAAAATCTTTACTATAGGTACTCAATACTCATAATTTATTGTGTAACTTTACAGTCACATTTTACAACAGGGACATAAATGCCAAAGCGATAAATAGTAATCGTCGTTTCGTACTTTCTTTGTTTCACATTCTATTATATCGTTCAATCCTTTATTGTCATAATTAAATGCACGTAAAAAGTAGTCGACGATGCCGATACGGCCGATAAATGACGAGTACTAGTAACATTACATGCCGGTAACGAGTATTATTGCATGGCTGATTAATGATAGGAAATCAAATGCAACATGCAAATGCAAAGGGTGGTGTTGCGTGAACAAAAAAATAAATAAACCATCTGAACATGACCGTGTGTGTGAACGTCTTGAGAGGCAGGTGGTGTGAAATAATTGTGCGAACAATACAACGACTAAAAATTTTATTTTAAAATAAATTTACCTCCCAATTGTGCCAAAACTTACGTCCACATGAATGAGATATTTCAAATTGTGACGTCAGCTGTCAAGATGTATGTACGCTGAGGGCCAAGTAATTAGGTATTTTCCACTGATATATATAAATTATATCAGTGGTATTTTCACTTGAACCACCAGCTAACTTCAATTCGTTAAGTTATTTTTTTTTAAATCAAATGAAAATTTAACTATTCTATTTTTCAATGAAAATTGATCTTCTTGAGTTAAAAAATCAACCATTTGGTTGAAAATTATTCTTTTTGGTTGAAAAATGATTTCTTTGTTTGAAAATTTAACTGATTTGTCAAAAATTCGTTTTTCTTTTGCTTGAAAATTTATCTTTTTCAATTAAACATTCATCTTTTTTGGTAAAAAATTATTCGTCTTGTATAAAAATACATCTATTTTGCTAAAAATAAATAATAAATGATTTGTTTAACCGAAAACTTAAGTAAGTACTAAAATTTTCAGTTAAAAATGTAGTTTTTTGTAGTTGAAAATTCATCTTCTTGATTAAAAACTAATTTTGTTTTTGTTCATAATTTAAATACTTTGGCGAAAACTTGTTTTTTTTTTCTTTAAATTTTTAGTTGAAAAATCAACCACTTCTTTGAAAATTCTTCTCTTTTTATTGTAAATTAATCCCTTTACTTAAAAATTCATTTCTTTGGCTGAAAATTTAACTATTTTGATGAATTTGTTGTTATAAATTAATTTTTTAAACTGAAAACTCAAGCATATACTAATATATATAATTTTATGTACTTTTGATGAATATAACATACTTTGCAGTAGAAAAAAAATGTACCGAAATATCAGTATCCAAACACAAAATGCTACGAAAGAAAGTGTTAGAATTAACAACTACATTTTAAGAATTAACATTTTATATGTATAATTTCGAGCTGAAAAATATTTTTTTTTTCAGTTGAAAATTTGTCTTTTTGGTAGAAAATTATTCTTCTTCTTTGAAAGTACATTTTTTTTTTGTTGAAAATTAAACTATTTTGTCGAAACACCTCTTTCTTTGTTCAAAATTATTTTTTAAACTGAAAATTAAACCATTCCATTTTTGGTTGAAAATTTATCTTTTTTAATTCAAAATGATTGAAACTCCGTACCTTTTGTTGGAAATTCGTCTTTTTTGTAGAATATTATTCTTCTTGTTTGGAAATGGATAAAAATTTTCCGATTTTGTGGAAAATTACTTTTTTATTTAAAATTATTATTTTTGTATCTGAATATTTAACTATTATATTTGTTTAAAAATTTATCTTTTTCAGTTGAAAATTCATTTCTTTCTGTAAAAATTGACCTATTTTAATGAAACTTCTTTTTTTGGTCCAAAATGATTATTTTAACTCAAAATTTACCGATTTTGTTGAAATTTTTTTTTTTTTTTAGATTAATTTCCCAACTATACCATTTTTGGTTGAAAATTTAACTATTTTGTGAAACATTCGTTTTTTTGTTGCAAATTAATTTTATTTTGATTGAAAATTAGTCTTTTTGGTATGAAATTTGTTTGTTTTTTCGAAATAATTTTATTTGTTTAGTCGAAAATTTAAATATTTTATGGAAACTTAGTTTTCTTTTTGGTTGAAAATTATTTTCATACTGAAAATTAAACTATTCTATTTTTGGTTAAAAATTTATCTTTTTTAGTTGAATATTCATATTTTTTTGTTAAAAATTCGTCGTTTTTGGTAGAATATTATTATTATTCTTTGTAAGTTCATTTCTTGGGGTAAATTTAACTATTTTGTTGGAAATTCCATTCTGTTTGATAAAAAATTAATTTTTTAAACTGAAAAAACACCTGTTCCATTTTTTGTTGAAAATGTGTCTTTTTAGTTGAAAATTCACTTCTTTCGTTGAAAATTGAACTATTTTGTTTAAAATTCAATTTTTTATCTGCAATTTCAACTTTTCCATTTTTGGTTGAAAATTCATTTTTTTAGTTGCAAATTCATTGCTATAGATGTAACCTTAACAATTTTGTTGAGAATTCGTTTTTTTTGTTACTTGAAAATTTTCCCTTTTCTAATTGGAAATTGAACTATGTGGTTGAAAATTCATCTTTTTTGGTAGAAAATGATTCTTCTTGTATGAGAATTGATCTATTTTGGTTATCGTTAAAAATCATTTTTTTCCAAGTTATTAAAAAAATAAACATCTTGGATTTCCTCCACTCAACCTGAAATATAAAATTCAGATATCGAATTTCCCATTTGGGAAATTAGCCAAGAAGCACTAAAGAACGTTTGTATACTCCTAATTTCTTAGAATTAAAACCATTTTTAAATTCTCATCAGTGAAGGTATTAGATTTTTTTTTAGTTTTTGTAATTTTTTTTTTGCAATTCCAAAAATTTAGCAGTTTACGGAACGTTCCTTAGTGCCTTTTATTTAATTTAAAAAATGGAACACTATAATAATATAATTTTTAAGTACACCAAAACAAGTTATAATTAAAATAATATCCTAAGGCGTCAGTTTTAGAGAGAAAACGTAAGAATTTCACTAAAACTCACACAGTCAAGCTCAAAAGTACTCAATCTTTAACTTGGCTTATAAAATCGAAAAAAGGCCTATTTATTATTACAATGAATTTTATAATAGAACCAACCCTAAGCGTCAATAATAAAAAAAATCTTATTTTATAATATTGTTGATTTAAATAGTTATTTTCATATTTGTGTTTTCCCATTAATTTGAGACAAAAGACGTAATTTTCATTCAATTTTAGTTAACAACAGCTCATTTTATTTATTAACCCTTAACTCGCACCGGGGGTTCAAAAGACCCCAGACCTTTTTCAAGGTTCCATGAAAAATCGATAAATTGTTTTTTTTTTTTTCAATAATTGTTTTCGCCATTAACAAATAAAAATCCTACAACTATGAGGCATTATGACAATAAAGAAAGGTTTGAAATATATGAAAAAAATTTGCAGTTCTAAATGTTAATAACTTTCAGAATTATTGCATGTGCTTCGAGCTATGTACCCTGTGCCAAGTACGTAATTTTTTGAGGTGTGCCAGTTATGATTTATTTATTATTTTTTTAATTTGTTACGATTTTATTGAATATGATTTAGGAAATTATATTATTCGCAAAATGAATAACTAAGAATAATTTTAACATATAATTTTTAAATAAAATAATTTCCACAAAAACGTTACGAATAGAATTTCAAAATAGTTATTGGTGAATTTGGTTACAGGGTTCCAAAATAATTAAACCAAACGCTTCAGCGCACAATAGTGACCCTCAACAGTGGATTTATTGATTCCGTAAAATATCAAATAATTTCTTGTCAGGAGTGTAGTTTACGAATTGGATCTTTTTGTATGTAATGAGAAAAATGTTTTTGTCTTTGGTTAATATCACAGTTGTACATTATTATAATTTATCTTTCGTTAATATCTCAGTCAAAAATTATTGAAAAATTGGTTGTATTTGAAAGATAATAAAATGCCTTTCTTAATTAAAAATTATGTCTGTAATATAACTACAAGCTTAATATTTATCGAATAGAACTGTAGCGAATAAAATTGTAAAAAATCTTGTAGGGAATAAAATAAGCTATTGTTAATTAAGAATATGTGAAAATGACGACTTATGTCGTAAATGGAATGAAAAACACAAATATGCAAATAGAAATATTTACAAAGAAACCATTATGACTCAACTTTTTTTTTTAAATACGTTTTGATTTCTTTACTAAAATTCTTTAATATTATTATCAGTAGGCCTTTTTTCTCGATTTTATGAATCAAGTTGAAGATTAAGCAATTTTGAGCTTGACTGTGCCGTGTACACCTCGAACATCCTTAAGGGGCTTGAGCAACATGGGAACAATGAGCACTGTAAGATTCAGGCCAAATGGATTAATATTTTCGTCTAATTTTTTTATACATGATCTAAACGAACTGTCTACTATTACGGAATTTTCCGTGTCACTAACTCATCTCCAGATCGTTTAGAGCTAATATTACAAAAACTTCCGTAATACTAGCCGCAGGGCTATACGGACCAGTTAGTTTTGCGGAAAATTCAGTAATACAAGTCAGTGCCTAACCTAAAATGTATTAGCAGGCACGCTGCAAATAGATTTTTCAGACAAAGCTTTGCATTGTTTGTTTAGTAATCAAAGATATAATAGGGCGCTCCTGACGGGCGGCAACACGTCGAAATGGAAAATTCAGGGGCTCTCGGTTAAGGGCATCTACCAGAATCTAGAACAATTATTTTTCTTAGATCTGATAGGTAAGCAAGTATCATATATTATCTGAGGCTTTCTAAACTTCTCAGCAGTACTATACTTCTCTATACTTGAAAATGACTTTTTAGCGAAAGTATAAATCGAGGGGTAAATTATTCTTGCAATCTGGTGTAGACTTTCTCTACAATCTCATGCAATCCCTTGGAATCTCCCGTGAAAAATTTTGCAATCTCATGCAATCCTTTAGAATCCTATGCAATCATTTGCAATTCTTTATAATCCCTTGTAATCCTCCTTTACGGAAAAATATAGGAAATTCAGTATTGGTCTGTAATGATTTTCCTAGAATGAATTTCTTTAAATTTTTTCACGATTCTAAAAGAGTTATTACACAAAATCACTATAAGATGAACAGTATAGGAATAAATCATGCTAAAATACTGAAAGAATTGATTCAAAAACTAGATAAACTACAAAGGAATGATTTTTTTATTTAACGTAGGTTCTTAACGGATTTCGAGGGACTTCCACGCATTTTAAGGGTTTTAAAAGGATTTTATGGGATGTTCGAAAATTTCAACTGATTTTAAAGGATTTAATCGGTTTTCAAGAGATTTAAAAATATTTCCACGGATTTCAAAGAATTCGAAAACTTCAAAGCTATGGAGGGTATATGATTCAATTTTCACGATGGAGAGCCTCTGTAATTTCCCAGCTTGCTAATACCCTCGAGATTGAACTTAGAAAAAACTAGACGAAAAAATGTATCCGTTTGGCCTTAATCTTACAGGCTCATTGCATTCATGTTGTTTACGCTCCTTAAGGGGGTATTTCTATTTGACCGAGCTTTTTTCCGGCGTTTTTCAAAAATTCATAAAAAATACAATTTGTAATATTTTTAAATGGAAGTTTTTAAATATTTTTAAGCAGATCTTAAACTAAAAGAAATACATGGTTACCAATTAAAAAAAAATAGAGGGCGCTGTAGTATTTCGAAAAATGTTTCCCGGAAACGACAACCTCACTTGGCTGACAGGATTCAGCTGCTCCAGGTCATCCGAAACAAAAAAATCAAAGAGATTCTTAAAATATACGAGTACGGCTATAGCCGGAACTAGAACAAATCAAAAATATTGAAAATTGATAAAATCGCGCCCATTTGAAATTTTGTTTGCGAATTTTGACTTTTTTGGGGGTAGTTTTTGACTTGCTAAAAATTCAAAAATCATTATTTTTCATTTATTCTAATTCGGGCTATAGCTAAACATCTGCTAAATATATTCTCCAAATTTGAGCTTAATCGGTCCAGTGGTTTTGACGGAATCATGTCAGCCATTTAAAAAAATCGTGTTTTAAGAAAAACGACTTGCTCAACATGTAGCGTGACACTGGAAATTCAGACCTAAGACTGAAAGTTTTGACTAGACCTTGGATACAAATCTATAAATACTTTCGGAACATCGTATTGGGGAAGGAAAACCTATTTGAGACGAACAATGACTCTATTATACACATTTATGACCTGACTGCGGTCACAGCCGAAGCGGCCCTCCACAGCGTGCGGCTGAGTACTCTCCGCTCTGCGCAGTTGACCCTGCTGCAGCTTCGTTTTTAGTCCGAACCAAACAAATCCCTTGAGTACAAATTCCACATACTATATACTATCAGAAAAAAAAAATAAATCGATTTTTTGGTCCGGTCAAATAGAAATACCCCCTTAAAAGAATTCATATAGGCGTGATTCACGCGAAAATGAAACAAGATTGAAAACAAAACCGACCTGCTTAGATTATTTTTAACTTTCTATTACCTTCGGCTTAGATTCAAAATAGTATATTGTCCTACAAATGCGAAAAGTAGGTAGTTCCACACGAGTGTGAAGTTTGCTGTACGAGCCAGAGGCGAATCGAAGGAGAGTTGTAGTCGAGCCGGACGCAAGCCGAAGGCAAGCTGTAAACGAGCCGAAGACGAGCCGGAAACGACCCGAAGATGAGCCGATGGCAAGTACTGTAAACTTTACAAGAGTTGCAACTGTTTACTTTCAGCACCTGTTGCACACGATATTTTGTGTAACAAATGCAGAAAATTTTCGATTTGAGAAACAATAAGAATACATTTTTCGCAAATTGATGGTAATATTTGGAAATTTATGGTAAAATTACCAAAAATTACCAAAAATTTCCGGAAATTTTCGATGAATTTGTATATTACCGAAAATTTCCAGAAATTCAAGGTGTCCAAAGCTTTTTGGAAAAAATTCAAAAATTTCCGGAAATTTATGGAAAATTGCTAAATTTCCGGAAATTTATGAAAAGTTGCTAAACCATCGGAAATTTCAGGTATCCAAAGCTTTTTGGAAAGATTCCAAAAATTTCCAGAAATTTATGAAAAATTGATAAATTCTCGGTAATTTATGGAAAATTGCTAAATTACCGGAAATTTCAGGTAGCCAAAGCTTCTTGGAAAAAATGTAAAAATTTCCGGAAATTGATGGAAAATTGCTAAATTTCCCAAATTTATGGAAAATAATTGCTAAATTACCGGAAATTTCAGGTATCCAAAAACTTCTAAAATTTTCGGCGTCAAATCATAATGAAGTGAGGTTATTATTCCGGCAGTCCTGGAAAGTAATTCTGTATCGAACTGCGCATGCGCAGCAGCTAGAAAAATTCTTTTTATAACTGTTTTTTACCACGGTTTTGGAATTGGTCACTTCCCTCACGCTATGCATGCTGCGAAAAGCGAACATTTCGCGCGTGCGTTACATAAAATCCATTTTGTGTTGAACTCAAAATTTCAGTCTCTTTAAAGTCGAGAGAAAGTTATTTCATGAGAAAATTTTGTTTCAATATTTCATCATTTTTAGCAGTCTATCATTTAAAAACTTTTTGGATTTTTTGGAAATGGGAAGAGAATGGGGCGGATCAATCCCTGTCATTTGTCGGAAGCAAAAGTTTGTCTCCGGCAGAATTGTTCACGATTTTTCCCGGAACTGTATACACTATGGTAATTTTATGGTGGAATATGTAGTATCGTTTACGGTAAACGCCATATTTCTGCAAAAAAATGAAAATATAAAAATTAGTTTATGTGGCTTTTAGAGTTGGCGAAAATCAGTTCTCGTCCTACCAAAGAGTCGATAGTATTAGCGGTAGATTTTTTTGTATACTTTTCAAAACACTCAATATAATTTATCTCCTTTTACAATAATAATGTGAAAATAGTTTCTGAATGCTTTTAAGCATGTGACGTCTCTGAGGCGCCACAAAATTTACGCCTCTGCACTGAATGAATAACAAAATAAAAAATTCTAACCTTTCCACTATCAGTTTTCATTTTTCTTTATTTTTAAACCGGCTTTTCCTAAAAATAGAGCTTTTGTCGCCAAATGTTAATTTTCAAGAGACCATTTCTTGTTCCCATAAATTCTACTAGCGTCATTTTAATACAATCCTTTATTGTAAAATTTAAAAATGTAATCTTTGGAAACAGATTCAAATACTGAACTGTTGATATTTTTCATTCAAACGTTTAAGAGTTTAAGAATTTAAATTTCATTTTGCAGTAATTTAATCTATCTGAGTTCGTGTTAAAAATTCTACAAAGTCATTTACATTGTATGTAATCTACGATCAGTGATCATAGGTAGCAAGTTTGACGCCTACCTTGCGGTATACTACGACTACGCGATTTTCAGATATTAGATTTTAGCCAATGATAAATATCAAGAATCGTGTTTCTAGCTGTGAATTGTTTTTTATTTCTTTTTACTGCAATTCTTCAAAGTCAAATGGAAATAACGAAAGAACGTTAAAAAAGTAAAGGAAGAGTATTTAAAACTGAGAATATTTCTAAACGGTACAAATAAATGCTGAAAATAGTTATACTTTAGAGTTTATTTTTAAGAAAAATTGGGTTAAAAGAATTTTTTCTGAATTTGAAGTCAAAAATTTTAAGGTGTAAAAAAGTTCAAAAATTCGTTCTTATTGAAAGGCCGAAAGTCCCGTCACGGTTACACAATACACATAAAAGTAACTAATTACCACAACAGTTAAGGAGGGAAAATAATGCTTTACCTTCACACGATACTTTCTTTGCAATAAAATTTCAACGAGTTGAAAATAACTGAGAACTTGAGAATAGGGTCCAATACTTTCTCAAGTATCTAAATTCCTTTTTCAAAACTATAAAAATATTTTTTTAAGACTGAATCCATTCTATATTGCAATGCAACTCCACATGAATTAACTTGAATTCAGTTGAATTCACTTTCAATTTCACTCAAATTTATTTCTCTATCAACTGTTTTCCCTAAAGGATTTACATAACTTCCACCTCTCCTACCAGTAAAAATTGAGTCATTTTTAAAATGGTTTATGAAATCGAGCAAAATATACTTGTTGTTAATTGTAGTTCAATTTTGTAGAAATACTTCAACTTAATTTAGAAACAAATAGCTCTAGTTAAATTAAAAATTCAAATATTTATTGAATTTTTGTTTTATAAAAAATTTTAACCTAAGGTCTAAACCATTTTTTTCTGAAGCACCCTCACATTTTTCCTTCAAAATAAGCAAAAATTATCAATGAGTCTATTTTTTTCAGTTTTATAAATCATTATTATAAATTAGAAATTAAAATTTTTTTTTAATCGTCTTCTTTTATATCAGATAATTCAAAAAGAGATTTTTTCAAAAATTACCTCACTCATGGGTATTTTAGAATTTCCAAAATATGCCAACGTCATTAGAGGCATGTCCCAGACTGTCGCGTGACCAATTTTTCAAACGAACTTACTCATAATCATAATAAGGTGACCGAAAAATTTCATTTTCAAAATTCCCTGACTTTAACCTGATTTTTTCCGGACCAATTTTTCATTTTCCCAGACCATTAATATTTAATGACCAGCATTTTACTCTTCTAACATTTTTAACATCGAATTTTTTATACACGGAATAAAAAAATAAAAAATCAGATTAAAGTTGAAAAATTTCAAATTCATTTATTTATTTCTACCAAAACAGATGAATTTTTAATCCGAAAGGATGCATTTTTAACAAATAAGATAAATTTCCGACCAAAAAAGATGACTTTTTGACAAAATAGTTAAATTTCCAACAAAAGAATTAAATTTTCAAATTACTGAATGTTCAACCTGCAAAGATGAATTTTCAATCAAATGGACGAATTTCCTGTCTAAACAGACAAATCTTCAACAAAACAGTTGAATTTTTGACCAAAAAATATGACTTTTCAACAAACTACTTGAAATTTAAACAAAATATATAAATTTTTTTCTATAATTCGCGAAAAAGTGCCAGTTTTTCCACCTGTTTTT
>CAKNYM010052880.1:0-17848 GCA_932195095.1 Andricus curvator
GCTTGAGAGCAATTTTTTCACCATTTAGAAATAAAAATCAATATTCAGAAAATATTGATTTTAGACCAGTAGACAAAAAACAATTAACATAAAATTATTTAATACATTTTATCTGGTCAAAACCATAATATCAACAAATATTATATATATATATATATATATATATATACTTCATTCTTTTCATCACTGGAAATAATTCATAAATAATTATTATTCTCTCTCTATTATCTTGTCTTCTTCGAATTGTTTCATTCGAGAACAAATACTGCAAATGCTGGAAAGCAGTTGAAATGGATAAAATATATGTATTCAAATACAGTCTTATTCACGCTGCTTTTTTTATCATACAGATCCACATTATCCAAATTAAGCAAAAAGGTATAAAACGTCCAGTTAGAATATATTTACCTAATTTTTCTTCTCTGAAAATAATAAATACATAATAAATATCTTTTCTCTAGCCACTGCAAAAAATGGTTAGGTAGTTGAGCCAACTATTTAGTTAGTAAGATTTGGTATTGTTATTTTATTAGTTAGCCCATAACAATCCCAAATTCCATGCAGTAACTATTTAACTAGAATCAGTAACTAAGAAAATGGTTGTACCAACTAATAAAATAGCAGTACCATATTTTACTAAATACATATTTGGCCCAACTGACAATTTTTTCAGTGATATTCTGTCTTCTCCGAATTGGTCCATTGGAGAATAAATACTGCAAATGTTTGAAAGCAGTTGAAATGGATAAAATATGTCTTCAGACTCAGTCTTATTTACGGACTTTTTCTAAATGAATTATTCATTTAACTTCGTTTGTGACTTAGGGAGAAAAATGTCGATGCAGAGAGATTGTAACGTCGAAGAAGAGGGTGACCCTCATGAAGAATTGAATTGAAACTGAGGAAAGATGTTCTAGAATGTGAAATCACCAGTTATATTTTGCTCTTTTTACAAAATTACTTTTTGTTACTTTTTTTTCATTTTATGAGAGTTTTTTTTTAGTTTTGAGAATGAATTTTATGAAAATATCTTTGCTTACCTGCTCATCTGCCAGGATGCATAAATACCAGGTGTTGTTACAGTAGGCAGAAATGCAATCCAGACAAACACGGTGTACGTAATGTCAAAGTACCCGCTATTCTCGTACGTCTCGTGAAGAGCCAGTTTTGCTATTCTGCAACAGAGGGTGGCAATAACCGTAAAATTAGACATGCTGCAGGAATGTACGTGAAACTATGTTATAAGATTTAATCGTTATGAAGGTAACCGTAATCACAGGCACGTGCACGCCGGACCGGCAAATTACTACTCAAATAGGATGATTAAAATTTGAAGGGTTCTGAGGTATAAGGGCGTAAGTGTCGAATTTCGGAAATGCCTTTTATTGTCTTAAAATAATTGTTTTGACCTTACTCATTTCTCTGTAGAAGACTAGGGTCCAGTTCGATTTAAAAGTGGGTCAAAATCCATGTTTGTTTCTTTTTTTTAATAAAGTAATTAGGGGATACCGGGGCGAGATGAGCATACGGGGTGAAATGAGACACTGCATTTTCTCTCGAAATATGTGATTTTTGTTGCTATTCTTTTCAGAAATAACAGGAATAATGATTTTTAATTCTTCGGAAGAAGAAAAAAATTAAATAGAGTAGATAAAGTAAAAATAAAAATGATTAAAATTTCAAAACCTGAATCCTGTCACTCTATGATATCATAGAGCAAAAAGAAATGATTGAAAATAACAGATAATATTTTTAAACTAAAGTTTGTTGTGAAGTTTTTATACTGAACTTGAATGTACTAACGCATTTATACACAATTGATTAATGAAAACAGGTAATATTGAAGTTTTAATCATAATTGTTTTTTGGGGCAGGATAAGCCGGGTTCATGGGGTGAGATGAGTCGCTCTTGTCATGCTTGTCATAACCTATCAATGGAGCTGGCAGAAAAGTTTTTGTTCGCAAGATTTGAGTCTTTTTGAGTGAAAGTTTCAAAAATATATAAAGATTTAAAGGAGAGTTGCAAAAGTGAAAACTTACAAAAGAAAAACTGACATTCGTGGTTAGAAGAGTCTATGACCTGCGATTGGGTTTGTTTATAAACTTCATTTTTTGACTTTTTTCAGCATATTCAAAACAAAAATTTCATTTATATTGACAATGACAAGTTGCAGAAGGCTTCTAAGATTTATATTTATAATCACTTCATTAAATTTTTCAGAAAAATCCCCATTTTTATGCAGGGAAAAATTACGGTTTTTAGGTCTGAATTTTATTAAAGCAGTTTATAAATCATTTAAAAAAATCTTAGAAACATGTCATAAATGAAAAATTTCAAATAAATGTTAATTCAACTTGAAATTAGAAAAGTTATAATATAAAGGGAAATTTTGAATTAAATAACCATTAAATGCATTTCTACTTTCCAATATTTATAAAATCCTTCCCCTGAGTAATAAGACTTAATTATACCTTACAAAATTATTTGTTGAACATTTTACAGAGCATGAATTGGTACGAATAATCATATTGTTCAATCGTGAAAACAATTATATTTTGTTCCGATACTCATTTCCTTTCTTAGAATACTTTCAATAATAATTCATGTGTACGAAAAATACAAAAAAATAACCTTCTATCAACAAAAACTAATAAATAGTTGAGGTGTCTCATCTTGCCCCAATACGTGTCTCGTCCTGCCCCAGAGCATGGGGCGAGATGAGATATGTGCACAAATTATAATTTTTATATTTTCATCGCAATTACTATTTTTGGAACACTTCGTCTTTCATGAAATTGATACATGAAGGTTCATAGAATGTATAAAACCACTTACATATTCTTGCATGTTATTTTCACAATTCAATAGAGCTAAGTAATAGCTCAAAAGAATTTTTTTACATTTAAAATATAAAAAAGTTATGCAACTTTTTTGAGTCAATATACTTTATATGGGAAAAGTATAAAAAATGCTAAGTAGCAATTTTATGTCAAATTCGTACTAAAGACCACATTTTTTTTACTTAATTTTTTTTTTTTTTGATGAGTGACAAGTTTTCAAGTTTTTGAAATAATTTTCAATTATTTAAACAATTATTTTTCGTTCAAACAATATTTTTTCCCAGTAAATCATGAAAAGTTACTATTTATCGAGATGGATGATATAGCTGATGAACGCCAAAAATATGCAATATTTTTTGTTGAACATATTTGGAATTTTTTAAACAATTTCTATTCGTTTAAATCTTTCCAAAAAATCGTGGAAAGTTAGTATTTTATGGAATTAATTACACAATCAACGAATATTAAGAGTAATATTTTTTTATTTAGGATATTTTGCAATTATTTAAACAGTTTTAATTTGTTAGAACAATTTTTTCCACTGAAAATAGTTAAAAATTACTGATTTTGCTTCCTCATAGAGGGAGCTTTGTAATGGCAAAAAATTACGAGAATGTTTAAATTCATTTAATTAATCGTTTCTCAATTTAAAAATGTCTGATACAATTTTCTTGAAGACGGTTCCAGATAAATTGATGGAATTTAAAGGGCTTATTTTCACCACTTATATCTGAAAAGTGACTAAAGGATTTCTAAACATATTCATTACATTTTTTAGTACTTTATATCATTTAGAAAATCGGTTTTTATAGTAAAACTTTTTTCATTTACATAATTCAAAGTTGATGCTCGAATATAAAAGATTCTTTGGCTTAAGACAAATTGATTGACCTATAATATTGATACATTTTATTGAAGAGTAATTATTTATTTATTTATGCTATTTGAAAAATCGATTTTTAAAGTAAAATTTTTCTCACTTACATAATTTAAGTTGATGCAAGAATAGAAAAGATTCGTTAATTCGAGGCAAATCGATTGATCTATAATATGAATATATTGCCTCGAAGAGTACGGAAGTTATGGAAATTTATATAATTTGAAAAGTCGGTTTTAAACAGAAAAACTTTTGTCATCAACATACTCAAAGTTCATTCAAGAATAGAATCGACTCCTTCATTCGAGACGTTTTGATTGACCTATTTGTATTTGTTATTTTGACTTCCCTTATGAGGAAGCAAAGATATTTGCTAATTAATTATAATGAGGAAGCAAAGTGCTCATCAAGCGAGCACCATAGAATAGTAAATACAATCGAAGTTCAAAAAACTCGAGATCAAATTCACAGCTAGTTTCTGGAATTAATAACGCAGTTAATTAATGCTCAGAGTGATATTTCTTGTGAAAGACAGTTTGAAATGATTTGAACAATTAATATTACTTGTTGCTTTTCATAAGTAAAGGGGCTGTTCAAAAAATACTTAAAGCTTTTTTGGACATTTTCAAATAATACTATACAGGCAAAAAATTTAGCTATAAATTCTTATTCCAAGTCAACAATTCCATTTGCTATTAACAAATTATGTAAACAAGAAAAAAAAGAAGGCCATTAAAATTCTGTTCCTTAAAACTGTAGTTTTACTAAAGTGAATAGTGTAATAATGTCTATTTATTCATAAGATTTGTTTATTACATAAAAATTGTGCTTAAAATATTTATTTTGGTTATACGATATAGGCGCGTATTACAAAAAAATTTCTTATCACTCAAAATATGCGACCTATGTCTTAATTTGTCCGCGAAAATCCTTTTATGGACCACTGTGAGTCGGATCGATGCAAAGCTACTATATCACTCGTTTGTTTTTGACTGCGATATTCTAGAACGGAGAAATATTTTCTCCTCCATAGATAAAATTTTTTCCGTGCACACAAAATAAATTTTCACGACTATTTTAAGAAAATGAAGAAAATGATTATGGTTCTTTTTGAAATAACTCATTTTTGAGTAATTCCCAAAATCAAAATTCCAGAATACAGAGACGAGCCAGCTCGTTTCAGGAAAAAATTTGTTTAAGAATAAGCTACAGGCGTCGATCTTTTTCCACTACTTTGATGTCAAAAAACCATATTTGAAAATAAACTAAGCTCGTTTTTTATTGTGTGATTAAACTTTGAAAGAAGGATTTACACCATAAAAGCCTCTGAATCCTTAGGGATTATACTTTTTACTCTAAAGAGAAATGCTTCTCGTCTCTACTTCCATAAAAGAATCCTCTAATGGCACAATTGACTATAACGAATTAAGGAGTTCATTGTATAAAGTTTAAATGACTTTGAATGACTTTGAATGTAATTACAAAGTTAGTAAACGCTCATACCTACAATCCGATAGAATTCGTATTTTGTATTCAGCTAGAAAATCGATATTTCAAAGCATAACTTAGTTACGGTTTTGAAACATTCGAGAGAAGTGATTTAATATAGCTCGTACATCAACAATAAGAAAAATTAATTGTTCCGTTTAAATTAATTCTTATAATTGCTTAAGTAATTTGATCTAACTTTTTAAATTAAACTATATATATATATAACAAAACATCTCATCCAAGCTCTGGATATTTAAAAAAACGGATTTAATAGTTACAGATAAGGGTAAAACTTAATATACAATGTATAAAATGAATAAATCTTTCGAGAATCTGCAGAGAGAAAATCAGAGAATAGCGCCCAGTCAACCGCGTGTAAAATATTTCCCAGGGTTGAGTGCCGATGGTTGCGCTTGAATTCTTGTTCTTTTCCTGAATTTGCCCCATTTTCTTAAGTTGAAGAGAGTTTTGAAAAGCTTATACCTCCTATTTTCTTCTTTTTAAATTGAAACCTTTGAATTTTATGAAATAGAATAGTGTTATTTTTGCATAAAATTGTGTGCGAATAAAAACTGTGAACCTTATAGCATGAATATTTCGTAAAACTGAAGAAAAATTGATAATCTGTCTTGTCAAATTCGAAAATTAAATTTAATTGGGGAGTGTCTGTATGTTCGTAGCTATTTTATTGAGTTGTTCAATTTTTTCAGCCAATATTCAGTATGAAAAATATTGTCCAAACATAAAGAAAGGCTTTGACTTTTATCAATGGTATTGTAGCTAATAATCAAACATTAAAAGCTTCAAATCGTATGTTAAATTCGCCACGTGAAAAAATTTGGACAAGAAAGATTCCAGAATAGAGGAAATATATAGAAAGTTAAAAAGATATGAGTTTTCGAAAAATAATTTCAAAAATTGTACATTTTCCCTTTATAGTCGAACTTATTACATTCATAAGGGGATGTACTCAAATTACGTCTATCCCTTCTGGCTTCAAGGAAATTTTATTCTTGTCTTCATTTCAACGAAAGAAAAAGAGCATTACAAAAGTCAGATTTCAATTTTTAAGACCCTTCGGTGTGCACCCTTAGTTTTACGCATTCGCAGCAATAAAGTCGTACAAAATCAGTTTCTGTAACACGAAACTCAATTTGCAGTTATTGCCAAGCGACATTATTCCTTTCAACGTGATTCTGAGAATAACCTATTGTACATAACAGATTCCTGATTTCAATTCGAATAATTATTTTTCTATGCACAATTGCGCGTAATTTTTAGAGTCTTTCTTCATACATATATTTAACATTATTTGTTTAAGGAATAATTTCCACTCAATAACTGTTAATTTCCCCCCTCTCTGTCCCCTTGTATTGTGCCCGGAAAATGCCCCAAATAGACCTTTTCCAATATGAATTATTTTTATTCGGTGAGTGACAAGTTGCAAAGTATTTTTAACTAATTTTTAATTGTTCAAATATATATTATTGGTTCAAACATGGTTTTTTCCCCTGTGAATTTTGAAAAGTTACAACATTCTGGAATTAATAACTCAGTTAACAAATTCAAAAAGAGTGATATTTTTTGTAAAAGACAGTTTACAATTATTTAAACAATTTTTTATTTGTTACGCCATTTTTTCTCCTGTAAATCTTATCCTGTTACTATTTTACTGCATGTTAAAAGTTATATTTATAGTGGAATAAAATTTGGAATTATTTAAACAATTAATAATCATTGACTTGCGCCTTTTCATAGGAAAGGTGGAGAAAATGTTTTTTTTCGAATCTCTTACACTATGTAGCTTACACTAATTTCTTGAACAATAATAATTTTTTAAACAATTTTTTGCAGTTTTTTCACAGAAAAACAGTGAATTTCTGTTGCGGGTAATTTTCAAGTAGATAAAGTTCAATTTTTTCGCATCTAAACAAAACAAGATTCAATAGAGTTGACATGGTAATCATTTCCCACGTGGTGGTAAATCTTAACACGTAAAGGTAATTTTTTTGGAGGTAAACATTACTCTGAAATAGCTGTAAAGATTACATTTTGTTTTTTCTCTGATGGATAGTTATTTTTCAGATCGATTTTGTTCAGATAAGAACATACTGAATAATAAGCGACTTAGGGTAAGAGATTCGAAAAAACTTGAAAATGAGCAAATGATATTAATTGTTTGAACAATTACAAACTGGCTTTTACAAAAAATATCACTCTTAAAATTTATCAACTGCGTTATTATTGCCAGAAACTAATAACTTTTTAGGATTTACAGGGGATGAAAATTGTTTCAACAAATGAAAATTGTTTAAAGAATTGCCAAAGATGAGGTTAACCACTTTGATTTTCCGTGTACACTAGATTACAAGATTACATAGGATCAATAATTATATAAGAGACTCTGTCGTATACATACCAACATTTAAAGAATTCATCTCGAAATCAATGTAGAAATATGATTGGTATTTAAATTTTTTCTTTAGTTATATACTCGATTAAACAAAGAATTAGGTTTAAATTTATTTTTCATTTTTGGGAAAATAAAAATTGTTAGCTGCATATTTGCAAACATTATTTTTTGTTGTGAAATTTGAATAGCATAAAAAACTGAATGTTATTACTCAAGGAAAGTTTTTTGAAAGAAGTTAAATTTTTTTAAATATTAAAATGGACACTTTTTGAATTTTTTGTAGGACAATGAGTTACTTCTAATTGGCTGTGAAACCGGAAGTGTGACGTGTCAAGGACCCAAAGTTCTTTGAATAAGGTTTTCCATACTTCTTTTAATAATATTTTTCTTCACAGAAATGAAGTATATTTTTAGAATTATGTAAGTGTTTAAAAAATATATTATTTAAAATATTCTTGCAATTACGCCATTAATTCGATAATTACACAGTAAAAAATGATAAAAGGAAGATATTCGAACAAGGGAAAAAGAAACTTAAAACGAACAAATGCAATAATAATTAAGCGAAATAGATACAAGCAATATAAAACCTTGAAAGGTACCATAATCCAATGAATTATATATTTATACTTATTTGCATTTTCATTCTAGGCACTTTTATTTTCGTTGGCTAATGGGAAGTGCATATATAGTGCCCAGAAAATGTTTAAGCTCGTGTTTAATAGAGTTTCAGAAAGTTAAAAAAAATTATCTGATAATATACATAAAGGTTGCAAGATATTACATAAGATTACATGGGATTACACCAGGTACATGGGATTATATGATATTACATTGGATTACACAAGATTACAGGTATTGCATAGATTAAATTGGATTTCAAAAGATTATAAGGGAAAACATAAGATTACATATGGTATTATGCATGATTACAGAAGATTACCAGAGATTACGCAAGATTACCTGGGATCACACAAGATTTCAGGGATTACACAAGATTTCATTCGATAACATGAGATCACATGGCAGAGTATACACCAGATTACAACAGTAGTTAACCCCTCGCTGCCAAATATCGTAAATGAAAAAATATTACTCTTAACATTTGATAACTCTATCATTAATTCTAGAAAGTACTAACCTTTCACGACTTGAGGGGAAAAAAATTGTACATATAGAAATTCTTTTGACAAATGCAAAATATGTTAAGCAAAAAATATTACTCTTGAAATTCATCATTTGTATCATTTACCCCGACAAATAATAACCTGGGGGACGGTTTAATGTTGACCGACTTGAAAAAATGGGGAACTTCTTTTTCTGAAAAACGGAAAAATTTGGGGCGATCGATCACCAAAAATCGATAGTCGAATTTTTGGACCACCCTATTGTATACGCAACTACTTTGAATTCTGAATTTAAGTACGATTTCGGGTATGGCTTGCAGTGGCCTTCAGCATAAATCCCGGGAATACAAACGTAAACATTCAGGGCCGGCGACTGAAGTTCTAGGAACGCCGTAAACCCAGGTTACATAAATCCAGAGTTCAGTGTATTCACGAAAATTAACGTATTTTGATAGGCCTGATTTTTATGGATCGATAACACACAAATATTCTAAAGGATCCAAAATAACAAAAAAAATCTGAATTTAAGTTTCTTTTTATCTTGATAGACATAGCCTGTCATTAGGGATGTGCAAAATTGGTAACGCATTACATATATGATATTGAGCGAAATAGGTAAGATTTTTATCAAGCCGTAAGGTTTAAACAACTTGATACAAACTTGAGCTTTTTCATTTGTTTTTGCAGACCCCTAGACCAGCCACATGAAGTAAGGAAACAAACTCTAATTTTTGAACAGAATGTGAAATTTAAAACCGTAAAACAGAACGATTTCTTTAATTTGTTCCCTAATATTTATGAGACTTGGACGTTCTATGTCGAGGAAAATAAGTTTGAAAAAGTAGAAAAGTTAAGAGAGCAAAGTTTTCAATTTATACTCATTACTCCTCTGTTGGTATGCATTTGGCACATTCAGATCAATACTGCACTGAGGCTGAAATTTTTGATTTCAGGTTTTAATGCTTGTTGATATTTTCGTATATATTTTGAAACATTCCAGTTTCAAAATATTTATGCTTAGAATAAATTAATAAATCAAGCTTTTTTTGCAGATTACTCTAGTTTACACTGTAATCAAGTTTTTGGCGAAATTCCCGAAAATGTTCCGGACGCAATAAACTTGATAATTCGGTAATTTTCTCAGAAATAATATCGGAAAAATCCTTACCAAGTTCGGTAAATTTTCAAGGTGTTTCAATTTGTTATGTATTTTGGGAATTTTCTTTAAAATAAAACGAGGAGAATTCCATAACTATTGTAGTTATTTTCAAGTGTTTAGGAAATTTTCCCGAAAATAAATCCGAGAAAATATCCTAATGATCTCGATAACTTTTTTAGTTATTCTGAAAATTTTCCAGAAAATAGCTTCCATTGACCTATAAAAAAACAAGCCTTATATTGTTTAAAAACTTTAAACAGTTGAAATAAAAACATTCAAATGCACCATTTGGTCAGAAGTTTAATGCAATATTTAGACTTACCGGTTATTTCTGGATTTATTCTAGTGAAATTACTTTTAAACAAATGGGAAACTCCCAAAATGTTCTAGGGGTTTCTTATTTTCTAACTTATTTGGAAAATATCCGTACACAATAGAAATATTCCCTACAAAAACGATAACTTTCGACAAATATTAGAAAGAGACTTTTTTCAATTTTAATAGGAAAACTGCCAATGTTAAGGAAAATTTTTCTATTATATTTCGAGTTGTTTTCCACATTATACTGGTATAATTTCATGAAAAGTAGGAAAATTCCTAAAAAGTCAATAGGTTCCTTTACTTTCTAAGTGATTGGGAAAATTACCATATATATACTGGAAATAATTCCTTTAAAAACTATCACTTTTCTTAAAAGCCTAAAAAATTCTTTGGAATATTCGAGAAATTTTTTACAGTGAATGTATTTGTGAAAGAACACAAAATGTTTATTTATTCGTTGGTTGCAAATAGAACATATGTATTGAGATACTGAATTTTGGTAAGCGTAAACCACATATTTTCGGTGTACCTAGAAACTTCGTTAAAAATTCCAATTAAGAATGCATTATTTCTTGAGGATATTTTTTACAAGTTTTTAATTCATTACTTCTGGCGTAAAGGAAATATTTCACAGCAGTCAGTTTTGAATTTATGCGGTAAATTGAGTCAAAAATTACCAAATAGGCGGCAATATTCTAAATCTACAATTTATGTTAATTTTGAGACTTCTCTTTCGAGCAAAGCAAGAACTACCTTAATTTAAATCTTGATTACTTACCTTAATACCATAAGAGGACAAAGACAAATCGCAAAAGTGGCGACCATGAAGATGAGATATTTTTGAGTTCTTGTCTCCTTCATGACGTCCAATTCTGGCTCGTATAGGTCAACGGGAAGACCAATTGATCCCCCTGCGGCGATGCTTTCTCGCTTATCATCTCTTCTATTTCTGAAAAAAACATCACATATGAAAAATATATATGTGTATACAATTTTGTTGAAATACTTGAAAAAAATGAAAATTATAGATTTTTTTCTTACAAGTACAGACTTCACACTCTGTCCCCTATTCCCCTTTTTACCATTTAAAAAAATCCTCTTTTTCCCCAGTTTTCAAGAAACTTCCCCTTTATCTTTTTTTTCGCTTAAATGCGAACTGAATTAATAGAACCCAATCAGAAAATACAACTATTTTTCTTCAAAATCTTATTATTTTTAATTCAAAAGTCTACTGTTATACTTTAATACAGAATTATCTCTTTTGGTTGAAAATTTAACTAATTTCTTAAAATTTTTGTTGTTGAAAATTGATCCATTCCATTATTGGTTCAAAATTGATCGCTTTTAGATAAAAATTCGACAATTTGATTCAAAATTGATGTTTTTTGTTGTAAATTCATCTTTTTGGTAGAGCAAGAATCTTATTGATTGAAAATGCAACTATTTGTTTCAAAGATCAACTATTTCGTTACAAACTTATTTTATCAGTTGAAGATCCTTCTCTTTGGTTGAGAATTGGACTATTTTCATCAAAATTCGTTTTCTTTTGACGAAAATAAATTTTTTAACTGAAAATGTATTCCATTTTTTGTTGAAAATTGATATTTTGAGTTTGCAATTCAACTATTTGGTCAAAAATGAAATTTTTTGTTGAGAATACATATTTTCGGGTTGAAAATTCAATATTACTGTTTTCTAAAGGATTCGATTTTTTGGTTTAAATATTTAATAATTTGTTAGACATTTTTTTTCTAAACTGAAGAATCTTTCTTGGTCGAAAATCCCACACTTTTGTTGAAAATTCGCTTTCATGGTAGGAAAATTCATCTCTTTTGATAAAAATTTTTTATTTCAATGTCACTGTTTGGTTGAAAATTAATTTGTTTTGGTTAAAATATCAAGTGTTATATTTTTCGTTAAAAATTAATATTTTTTTATTAAAAATGCAACTACTTGGTTGAAAATTCAACGTCTTTGTTAAAATTTCTTTTTTTTCAACATTCATAATTTTAGTTGCTAATTCAACTATTTTGTTGAAAATTTAATAATTTTGTCAAAAATTCTACTATTTTTTTAGAAATTTAATTGATTTACTAAAAATTCGACTGTTTTGTTCAAAACTTGTCTCTCAGGATAGAAAATTCACCTTTTTGGATTGAGAATACAGCCTTTTAGTTTCAAAATTCGAAAATTAGGTCGATAATTCATCATCATCTGTTGCAACTATTTGGTTAGAAATTCAACTGCTTTGTTGAAAATTCGTATTTTTGTATTAAAAATTCACCTTTCTTGGGTTGAAAATTCATATTTCTTGAATTAAAAATTCTGAACAACTCGTCCTTTTAACTTGAAAGTTCAACTATTTGGTTAAAAATGTGTCTCTTTTGCTGGAAAGTTTAACTTTTTGATTCTAAATGCAACTATTTGGTCGAAAGTTAATGTGTTTATTTGTTGAACATTCAACTATTTGGATTAAAAATCATCCTTCTTGGTTGAAAATTCATCTTTTCGGGTTTAAAAGTTAACTGTTTTCTACAATATTCGACTTTTTGCTTGAAAGCTCAGCTCTTTCGGTAGAAAATTAATCTTTTATGGTTGAAAATTCAACTATTCCATTGAAAATGAAATATATTTATTGAATTCAACATGGTGCGTACACATTAGTTTTAATTAAAAGAATTTATTTCTCTATTATTATTTCCCTATCCTCGTAGGAAATCACCTTATTTCCTCTCTTTCGAGAACGTTTTGTGATGTGAAGTCTGTCAAAATATTATATTTGTATGTTTTGTGTTTGATTTTAGTTTCTGAAAAGCCTGACACGCTTGTTTGAAAAATAAATAAAAACTAAGGAAAATGAGGTATTTTTTCCAGATCGCCATTAGATTTTATATTTTTTATCATGCACATTCTTTCCAAGTCGCAATCTGGTCGCAAATTGAGTTTTTATAAGAATTTCGCTTTTTAAAATTAAAGTAAGTCTGCCCACTCTTATTACTTTACCCTTATTAGAATTAATCGAAAAATGTATAGGGGAGAGTCGGTACTAATAAATTAGCCGGTATCGAGGGAAATAGCAATATAAAAATTTAATTGCAATATTAGTATTTCTAATAATAATTCCAAAGGCGTTATTTACAGAATAGTAAGCCACCGATAAAATCATAATAATTATATAATACAATTAATATATATAAATCAAATTTAATATCAGAGAAAAAGTTGTCTTGAAACAAAAGCATCGTCCTTTTGCCTGTTTTGTTTCGAACTACGAGAAAATCTGTTTTACACAAACGGAATTATTTGGCTGCAAGATTACGTGAAATTTGTCTCAAATAATAAATTTACAAATAATTTTTACTTTATATTTTTGTTTAATTCAAACTTCAGAAAATTTGATTTATTAATAACCATTTAAACTTATTCCAGAAAAAAACATATGTGCCACCATATGTGCATATAATTTTAAAAATTGAATTCAGATACTCATTTCATAACATCACAAATATACAATAAAATTATAAAATTGGAATAGAGGTATTGTAAATATAAATAAACATTTATTATAAAAATTATAGCGAATATTCAACTACATAACCTTAAAGGAAATAATTAGTAATTTGCAAAATAATTCAAGTCGATTCAAAACCGAGATCTAGACGCGAGTCTGAATCGAATTTTTCTACACTGACCAAAGTTTATGGGTCAAAATTGCCGAAAGCGACTTAGCAGATTAGACTGAGTCGAATTTTATTGAATCGACACATAAGGCAAATAATAAATAAATCGATTTTTGGGATCGACACATTGACATAATCTCAAATTAAAAAATCTTTATATAGGTAATGAATAAAGAATTTGTTTTAATCAAAATTATTTTTCGAACGATAGTTGTTTGACTTTTGGTGTCGTTTTTTAAACTTCTTGATACCATATCTTAATTTGTATCAAATTTCAATAAAAAATTTGTTTTTTGAACAATTCTGCTCAATTTTACTCATTGCATTCTGTTAAAAATAACTTGTTTGTTCATTAAATTTATTTCATCTTTACTATATAATTATTACTTTAAATATTAATTGGAAAGAATACTCTTCAGTGCTCTTAAACTCAAATTAAAAATAGTTCAAGTTTGAACGCCTAAAATATTTTACGCTGACACTAAACGCACGCTCGCAAACCGCGTGTTCATGTCCCTAGATTTTTATTTTACAATATTAAAACAAACTATTTAAAAATGCATAATAACAAATTTTTTAAATATCAAGAATTTTATACATTTTTGAAGCGAAATCTCTAGAAATTCTGTGGAATCTTTTAAAATAACATAAAATATTTAAAATCCCTTGAAATTTGTCGAATTCCTCATATTCCTTCAAACAAGTTCCGTAGAAATCTCTTGAACTAAAGTTCAATTTATTTGCTAAAGTTCTTTTTGCAACACCCACCCCAAAAGTTGATGTTATTCATGCTTCTAAGTTGTGCCTAAAGGACCTTATTTGAGCAGACTGTGTGCGAAAAATGTTCACGCATGCGCAGTTTGAAGATGGATTTTTTAGGCACTGGTGCAAAAGCTGCGCATGCGCACTTTCGAAATGAGGTACTTTAGACACTGGCATAGGTAACTTTAAACACTGATGTTGGTACCTTCTTGAAATAAATTTAGATTTAACTTGAAACAATTTAATGATTGAAGTTTTGTTTTTAGGGGTTTGTACCCCCGCCCCCTTACCCCCCGACAAAAGAGCATAAGCGCCAACACTTTTTGTAAATAATTTTTGTTCCGAAAAATTTTTTTCAACCAATTTTTTTTTCACAAAATTTTTTCTTCAACAAATTTTTTTTTCACAAAATTTTTTCTTCAACAAATTTTTTTTCAAACATTTTTTTCAAACATTTTTTTTCAACATTTTTTTTCCGACCAAATTTCTTTACTTCACTCTATGCAATACAAACTTAGTATTTTTCGTTACCTCCTCCTAACAAAACTTTTTCGGGCGGGCGTTGCAAAAAATAGCGTTTGATACATGTGCGCATAGGTGATTGCTAACTCGTGTGATTGCATAATTCGCAATCATTTTGCGCACTTGTATCACAAATAACTATTTTGCAACAATCACCTCAAAAGTTGATGTTTTCATGCTTCTAAATTGTGCCTAAAGGACCTTATTTGAGCAGACTGTGTGCGAATAATTTTCGCGCATGCGCTGTTTGAAGATGGCTTACTTTAGGCTTTAGGCACTGGTGAAAAGGCTGCGCATGCGCACTTTCGATATGAGGTACTTTAACACTGGCATAGGTAACTTTAAACACTGGTGTTGGTATTTTCTTGAAATAAATTTAGATTCAACTTGAACAAATCTTTTAATGATTGAAGTTTTGTTTTTAGGGTTTCGTAGTCCCGGGCTGAAACCTTTACGGTTTCAGTCGGGTGTCCGTCCGTCCGCCCGTCGTACAAAAGGGCATAAGCGCCAATATTTGGTTGAGAAAAAGGGCATAAACGCCAAAAAATTTTTTTCATCAAATTTTGTTCACTTAAATTAACGTCTTAATAGGCTACGAAACCCTTCCTTGTATGCGCTCGGCGTCTGCTCTTAATAATTTTTTTGTTTTAGGATAGCAGACGGGGGGGGGGGGTTAACTCCACTTTATCGAATATAAAATATACACGTGCGCATAGTTGCTAATGCTGAAAAATTCACACTCGCACATAATCACCTATTTTTCGCACTTGTATCACAAATCACTATTATAAATTCTTTGAAATTCCGTGAAAACGTTAAGATCTATTTAAATAAGTAGAAATCATTTCAGATTCCTTGGATATACACATTTTATTACAAAATTTTTTTAATTTTAACTGAATCTCGCGCGTCGATGTACCTGGATTTTTACTTTCCAATATTAAAAACATCAAGTATTTAAAAGTCCACAACAGATTTTTTTAATGTTAAGAGTTCTACAAATATTTGAAACAAAATTTCTTGAAATTCTTTAGAATCTTTTAAAATAACGTAAGCTCTTTAAAATCCTTTGAAATTTTTGTATGCCCTTCATATCCCTGAAAATGTTTGAAATCCGTTGAAACGCCTTGAAATAAAATAAATTTTATTCCCTAAAGTTTTATAGAAATTCGTTGAAACCTCTTAAAATACCTAGACATCTTTAGAAATCGTAAACTCCTTTAAGATGTAGATAGAAACCGTTTGAAATACTATCAATTTAATTAAATTTTTCTATAAAAACCATGTGAATAAAATGCACGCGGACTAAGTGCGCGTTCAGGTAATATCACATTTTTAAATATCAAGAGTTTCTAACAATATTTGAAAAGAGTTAAATAATTTAGGAAATAATTAATCCTAGTTAGTAAGATATGTTTGAATTATTTATACTTAAAAAATGTACTTGTACAATTGATAATTCAGAGATTTTGAATTCAAAAGATCTAGAAATTGTCTGATGTTACAAAATCAAAATTGTTTAATTTCAACCGCTTATAATTTGAAATTTTCTGAGCACTAAAAAAATTATCTAATTAAAAAAAATGTCTAATGCGTGACTTAACTATAACCATTTTTGAATTAAACCCTGAGGGTTAAAACAATTTTAAATAAAAAATGGTTTGAATTTTTTAATTTTAAAATGAAAAAAGACAATTTTTTGGTTTTATTTTGGTCTCAAAGAAAAGCTTGGGTTTCTTCATGTCGATTCAATAAAACTCGAAGCAATCCAATCTGTTGAGTGGCCTTCGAAAATTTTGACTCCATCTAAACTTGAGTCGGTTCGAAAAATTCGACTCAATTCTCAGCTGAGTCGGTGTCGAAAAATCGACTCATGACTCACCGCGCGAGTCATAAGTCAAATCTTTCGACTCAGCTGAGTCGAATCGGATTATAGTCGGTTTAGTTCAACTCACGTACATCACTGGAAATAATCCATTTGTATTACTTAATTTAAAAAAACTAAAATTCAATCTGCATGTAATTTAATATTGTGAACAAAATTAATCAGTTAATAATTATTCAGTCAGTTAAAGCATAAAAAGCATTAAAAATTATTTTCATTGAAACATTCAAATAATGTTCAATTTATATTTTTATTAAAATTGAAGTTTAATTTGTGGAAATATGAGTTATTAATAACTTTTTAATTTGAACTTATTCTAGAAAAGGTAAAATTTAATAGAAAAATAACAGCATATCATGAAAAATCACTGAGTAATTAAAACATATATGTTATTACACAGCCCGACTTGGCAATTGTACATTGAATGAGACTAGTCATATCTCGTAGATTTTGGGTCGCTGAATTCGAATCCGACCTCAGAATTGCTCCATCATACCAGGTTTTTGAGATATCCTAACCTAAAAGTGCAAAAAACACGGTCTTTTGCTATGTTTGGGGTTGACTTACATCGCGAAATAATTTTGTTTCTAAAAATTCGTTACGGCATCTGAAAGTACCACTCTTACCCTGCAAACACCTGTCTGAATTTTTCAGATATCTTTTTTTTCTTAGAGATATCGTTCAATGAAGCTTCTCCACCTACTTCAGATCCTCCACCTCCTCCAGCTTTTCCACCTCCTCCAACTCCTCGACTTACTCCAGCTACTCCG
>CAKNYM010052880.1:17858-93960 GCA_932195095.1 Andricus curvator
CCACCTATTTCAGCTTTTCCACCTCCTCCACCTACTCCAGATTCTCCGCCTACTCCAGCTCCTCCACCCACTCCAGTTCCTCTACCTCCTTCAGATTTTCCACCTCCAACTCCTCCACCTACTCCAGTTTCTCCACTTTTTTCAGCTCCTCCACCTACTCCAGCTCAGCAAAGTACTCAACTTCATTGAACGATATCTCCAAGAAAAAAAAACATATCTGAAAAATTCAAAAAGGAGTTTAAAGGGTAAGGGAGATACTTTCAGATGCAGTAACGAGTTTTTAGAGAAAAAAAATTCACGATGTAATTTAAACAGTACATAGCAAAAAACCGTGCTTTTTACACTTTGAGGTTAGGATATCTCAAAAACCTGATGTGATGGAGCAATTCGGAGGTAAAATTTGGATTCAGCGAACCAAAATCTACGAGAAATTATTAGTCTCATACAATGTGCAATTGTCAAGTCGAGTTGTGTTATAATTACCGTATTAAAATATATCGATCAATAATTAAAACAGATGTAATTATGAATTAAAAAATTTAATGCAGATCCTCATTTCAAAAAATCACAAATATCTTTAAAGAATTATATATGAATTGGAATATAGGTATTTTCAAAATAAATAAACTTTTATCATACAAAATTATTTTTATGGAAATGTTAAAATAATTTGGTTATCTAATGTAATAATGTGAAAAGTTGTTGTAGTATACCATTAAGCCATTTCCCTTTCGGGGTAGGCGGGACACTACCTGATTCGGGTAGTGTTTCTAGGTTGATAACTTGTAGTAAATAACTACAAGTGTGGGCTCACCACACCGACGATGTGCCAACAGCACTCAGTTTTCTCGAATGGTCACCCATCCAAGTGCTAACCGCGCCCAACGCTGCTTAACTTCAGTGATCTGACGAGAACTGGTTTTTTCAGCGTGGTATGGCTGTTGGCCTAATTTAAAAAAATGACATTTACGGGTTTTTTATAATTAACATTTCCGTATTAATTGTAAATCAGCTCATCAAAATATATCGCATAAATGTAGAAAAATGAATTAAATACATTTCACGTATAATAAGAGAGTTAATCACACTCAAAAATATACATAAATAATTCTACTTTATAATATAGCACTGCGGTGGCGCCACAAACTGAGACTATTTTAGCCTTCATCTAGTAGAATATAGTACAATTAAATTGGCCGAAATAGAACGCGCATAATGATAAAGTAGAACATCTGTGACTGGATGAGAAATGTAGAAAAATTGCTGAAATACATTTTACGTCGTATATTAAGAAAGTAAATCATAATTTACCTAAATTAAATAAATTTATAAGAATCAATGAATGACATTTCAGGTATTAGGCAGAATGATAATTCAGTAAAGAACATTATTCATTTTACTTAATTATTGTATATATCACGTATTAAATAGCAAAGATATTGTTAAATAGATCTGGATAGTTAGATCTGTTATTGAAAGTAATAGTAAAAACACATAAATCGAAATAATTCTCGGCGATCGATGAACGTAGGAATTTACTTTTTTACTTCTGTAGATTTTAATTTCAAATGAAGATGTTACCCTATGAGTAAAAAATGGCCGATACCACGATCACTGCCAATGGAGGTTAGCTGTTTTTATATGAAGGATCACAGAAAAAACGAAATGTAATCTTTAAGGTAAATGCACTGGTAATCGTCACTGCATTAGTTATCGTCAGATGGCCCAGTATTTTTCGTATAACAAGACTCGCTCTTGCCGCGTATGATAAAAGATGTCATTTTAGGTTAGTTTAAATATCCTTCTATCAAATTAGTATACTTTTCTTGTTTTAATACTTGGTTACGTGCCTGAAGATAACTAACGCATTTGCATAATTTGAATTTTTATCGTGAATAAAAATTTACTCCAATCAAATATCATGAGAAGTGATCAAAATTGAGTTTTTCTATATCTGCTTTAATCGGCTAAGCCCTTTGTGGAAATGAGAATTGTGTTTTAAATACAATTATAAGCGTTCTTAATTTGCAATTTGGCTTAAGGTGACGATCACTAGTGCATTTACCTTATAGCGATTTCAGAGTAATCTTTACCTGCAACAAAAATTACCTTCACATGTTAAGATTTACCCACCACATGGGAATTGGTTACCATATCAACTCTATTAAATCTTGTTTTGTTTTGAGGCGAAAAAATTCCACTTTATCTACTTGAACATTACCCAGAACAAAAATCCTTCCTGTCGAGAATAGGAAAATAAGCAATTTAAAAAGGAGAGGAAAAGTGAATACGTGCGAAAGTAGCACAAACCCACTTTACACGAGAGAAAAAATACTCTTTAACTTTAACGCATTTCATTTTAAACAAAATACAAAAAAAACCGTTTCGATGTATTTTTAAACTCTATTGAATCGTGAAAGAATCACTCAGAAGAAAGCAACCATCCCCAAGAAAACCCTTGTCAAAGGAATGTCTTGTCCCAAAAATTGCCAGACCTGGAAAAGAAATAGCTGTGCAACTATTGTATTTTTGAATTTTAAAAATAACTAAAAACATGTTTCGAACCATTACTTAGTCTCTATTCAATTCAAATCTATCTATCACTTCATTTCCAAAATTCGGCAGTAACGCCCGTATGCACTGTCACCCTTTATTTGCAAGCCATCCAGATTCTGGAAAGTATTAGTCAGCCTAGTTTGTGCAAGTTAACCACTTTGGATCGTTTGCCTCTTCCGCCGAATCTGTTTTCACTAGAGATACTTAAAATTTTCACTAGAGATACATCAAATTTTCACTAGCGAATGCTGGCTAAAGAAATTATTTCCAGCGCACAAATTTTGGTACAAAAAAATTTTGAAATTTGTATTCAAGGAGAAAAGTCCACGAAACACATTAAAACACGTGATAAATATTTAAAAATGACAAAAAGCAATATCTGATACCGCAATCAATAATTCATAAATGTAAAGAAACCAATACATTATCAGCAGCGCTTTTAGAAAAATATTTTGAGATACCTTAGACGAAAATACATTTTAACAACCCACAAAAGCAGCCCCTCACGGAAATAACGAAGGCTATCTGATGTAATTCTAGTAGAAACTTTAAATGAAATTTAATAATAAAAAATGCATCCCTTCCGTTCAGAAGATATCCCTCAACACACTCTAAGCGAAAGTGTATATTAAAAGCCCCTAAAAGCAACCCTTTACTGGAATAACAGAGGCTACCTGATTATAATTCCATGGGAAACTTCGAATAAAATTTAAAAATAAAAAAAGTTCATCTCAGTCCCTTCAGAAGACATCAACGTGTTACTTAAATAACACGTTTGTTCCGTAACACTGCTTCGATGCAGGCCGCTGATTAATCTCTCTAGCGATCACTCCAGGCGAAGAGTTTCATTAAATTATCATGTAAAGCTCTCCACTCGGGCTCATTAGTATCCGAGGTCTTTTGTTTCAGGTCTCATTCACTCCACTGACAGTCTTTCTCATGAATTTGCTATAAACTATTTCAAACGACCGCTCACACTGAAATGGTCAACAGACAAGCTCTCAAATTTCAGTGTAGTAGATTCAATCTGAGAAAACGGTTGAATTTTCCACTATCGAAAAATGAAATATAAACTTCACAGTTATTTGGTCAATTATTGTGCGGTTCTTTTTTTCAAATTATATTTTCCTATACCTCTTTCAGAGATAGGTACTTTGTATCAATTACTAGTAAATTTTAAGAGAAATGAAACTTGATATTTCATTTTTCAACTGTTGATGAAATTTTGATATCATTCAAAATCGAACTGTTTTGCTTGTTGGGAGGGGGGGGGGGGGGTCGTACTCTTTTAATTCAAAATGTAATTAGGATAAAACACTTTGCTACTTAATCCTTTTGTCTTATCCTACGTATATTCTTATGGAATATAATAAATACCAATATTTTAAAGAAACAGGCTTTTGAGATTGAAAGTGCAGAATTTCCGTTTTTCAAACGACCACCTCCACTTGAATAGCCAACAGACGAGCTCACATATTTCAGTGTCGAAAAATGAAATATACAATTTATTTCATTTTCAAAAAAATGAATTAGCCGTGAAAATAAAAGTGCTAAATGGAAAATTATGAAACTTGTAAAATTTGGAAACCTATTAAATGTATTGAAATATATCAATTTTGAAGTCACTTTTGGGAACTATTGAAAGATATACACATTTTCTCATATATTGCCAAACTGCTGGATGCTGGTGCCCTTCTCAGTATACAACACCAACCAACTATGATTCTCTCGGTTCCAGTTCTGTCCCTATACTCCCCCTCGATTAAACGAAGTTTGGTGGCATCGACGTTATAACTAGACTCTCTGCCCTACGACGAATACCTACTTAATTTGACAATATTTTTTTTAAATACCGTAAAAGCATTCCTTTATTGAAATTAGAAAGACTATCTGATAAAACTGTATTTACAGCTTCCAAAAAATTACAAATAAAAAAAATTCAGTACAATAGCTTCCGAAGACTTCTGTTAGCACACCATCAATGATAATATATTTCAATAACCCCTGAAAGCAATCTCTTACTGAAATTAGAAAGGGTATCTAAAACAACTTTCGCTCAAACTTCAAATAAAATTAAAAGCAATTCATGATAATACATTGAGAAAACATCCATCAGCACATACTGAATAATAATATTTTCTAACAACCCCTAAAAGCAACCCGTTACTTGAATTATATAGTCCTCAGTAATAATAAGTAAGACCTTGTTAGTGTCAGTAAGGGGTTGCTTTTGGGAGTTTAAAAAAATATATTGTTGCTTTTAAGGCTTCTTAAAAAATATATTATCACTTAGCATGTCCTGAGAGAATTCCTTTGAAGGCCTTGCAATGAACTGTTTTTATTTTATATTTTATTTGAAGTTTTAGCTAAAGTTATGTCAGATAGCTTTATTAATTTCAGTAAGGAATTGCTTTCAGGGGTTTTAAAAATATATCGTGCTTAAGGGTGTCCTAAAGTAAGACTTATGAGGGCATAGTGATGAATTTTTTTAATTTTCATTTAAAGTTTCAGCTAAATTTATATCAGATAGCCTTACTAATATCAGTAAGGGTTTGCTTTTAGGGGTTTCAAAAATATATTATCATTAGGTTTGTTTACTAGAAAGTATTCTGATGGGATTGTGATGAATTATTTTTTATATAAATTTATTTAAAGTTTTAACTACAATTATATCTGCTAGTCTTCCTAATTCCAGTAAGGGGTTACTTGTTATTTAGGGTATGTTGAGGAAGATCTTTCGAAGGGAGTGTGATGAATTGTTCTTAATTTTAAATTTTATCCAAAGTTCTAACTAAAGTTATATCAGCTAGCTTTACTAATATCCCTAAACGGGTTGCTTTTAAAAATTGTTAAAATATGTTTTAATTTAGGGTGGCTTGAAGTCTTCTAAGGGTCTTGTGATAAATTGTTTTTAATTCGTAATTTATTTGAAGCTTCAACTAGAATTATATCTGATAGCCTTCGTTATTTCAGTTAGGGGCTGCTTTTCGGGTTTATTAAAATATATTTTCGTTAAGGATGACTTAAGAGAAGTCTTCTGAAAGCACTGTGATTATTTGTTTTTAATTTGTGATTTATAGTCTTCCTATTTCCAGTAAGGGGTTACTTGTAGGGATTGATAAAATATATTGCCATTTAGGGTGTGTTAAGGAAGATCTTATCAAGGCATTGTGATAAATTGTTTTTAATTTTTAATTTTATTTGAAGCTTTAACTAAAATTTTCTGATTTCAGTTAGAGCTTGTTTTTTGGGATTGTTCAAATATATTTTCGTACTTGGAGTTTCAAGGGTTGTCTTTTTAAGGCATAGGGTAGATTGTTTTTACTTTGTAAACTTGTTTCAAATTAAAAAAATGTATGTGGGATAGCTTTTTTTGAAATTATTCTGTGAATTTAGAAATCATTTCATTGTTTTATTTAATTACTTATCACGTTTCTTGAAGTGTTTTGTGAATTTTCTACCCTCAATAGAAATTTTGGAACTTTTTTGGACCGAAATTTGTGAGCTGGAAATCATTCCTTTAACCAGCATTCGCCTTTCAAACATAATAGACTTTACTACTATGTTTTCACCTTACTTGTGACTTTCACAAAATGCGTGATACATCTTTCAGGGATTTTGAACACCCCCCCCCCCACGCATGATACTTTTTACATTGTCCTTAACGTAAGAAATGATACCCCCCCTGAACGTATCACATATTTTGCGAATGATCCCTCAGGGGAGATTCGAATATTACCGGCCACTTAAGCTTTTTCGTTAATTACTTTGCTGATAATGACTAAAATATTAATATTAAAGTTTAGTTATAGCGTCAGTGGTAATGTATTCACTTCATACTTCGTGCTTGTTCTTTGTACTTCCACCGCATTTGTGCACAAGACCTTTTAAAATTAAAGGTCAAACCACCGACAACTGTAATTTGGTGATTGTGAATTCTCTTTTATTAAAACTCCTTCGGCTTTATCGAACACATTCTCATCACGTATCTCGCGCTTCGCAATCGATTAAAATTTTTGTTCGAAACGCGAACTTTTCTATATTATATATTATTATTCTAGTGAGAAGTTGTAGGCTCCGGAAGCTACGATCATGGTTCTTTAAAAGCAACCAATCCCGACGCAACTGGAACGTGTACGTCATCCGCTTCTGCTCCTTCTGTCCTAGAAGGTAAGCAAGAGCGGGAAATTTACGCGAGAAAACATCGGGCAACACTGTTCCTTGGAGTCAGGTCTCTAGCCGCGGATGATCTTACGCGGCAGACGGGACAGTTGGAGATGAAGTTTCACCTCTGGATACTTTTTTAGAGCTACCAATATTATATTCTAATAATATTATATTATTCTATATTATTATTATATTTCTATATAACAATATTATTATTATATTTCTATATAACAATATTATTATTATTATCTTATATTCAATGCATATTATATTAGTTTCTGCACATCGGTCCAGGACTGCTTATATTCAGATATTGCAAAATCAAGTACAAACTTTATTTTTCATGATTACCTGAATATTTGTTCCTTATTTGGTATTAATCTTTATTCGCAGCTGCCCTGAAAAATTTATCATTCCAATAAATGGAGATTATTACAATTCTTAAAGTGCATTGATATTGAAACATACGTATTCTCATTGTCTTGTTTTTATAATTTAAAAAAGTGCGCGTCCTATCAAAAAAAGGTCAAAATCAAATCTTTAGATATAATGTAGGCAAAAATATTTATTATTGAACATTCTTTTATACAACGTATCGTTTCTTCAAAAATTTAACTTTGCTTATTTTTAACGTTATTTTTCACGATTGAAACAAAAACTACGCGTCCTATCAAAAAATAATTCAGAACAAATTTCTGAATCTTTTTTGTGTGAGCAACTTTTGTCTATTCATTTTTTTTCATAACTTATGTCGTTTTTCCCAAAATTTAGTTTATTCAATATTTAATGTCTTTTTTATAATTAAAACAAAAACTACGCATCCTAGCCAAAAATGAACAACAAGAAATTTTCAGATCTTTCTGGGTGAATAACCATAACAAAATAATGTTATTTTGCACAATTAAAATAAAAACTGCGCATTCTAGCAACAAATTAATATCTAAAAATTTATAGGTCTTCTTTTTCTCGTATCTTGTGCCGTTTTTTCAAAAATTAAAATTTTTTAATGTTATTTTTCAGGGTTAACACAAAAAATATGCGTCCTATCAAAAAAAAAGATTTGCGTCAAACTTGTAGATATTTCTTGGTTGAACAACTTTTGTTGAATCATTTTTTACGTACCTTGTATTGCTTTTCCAAAAATTCAATTTTTTTATTTTTAATGTTATTTTTTAAAATTAAAACAAAAACTACGTATCCTAGCAAAAAATAAATTCCAGTGAATTTGTAGACCAATTTTTGGTGAATAATTTTGGTTCATCAATTCTTTTCGTATTTTGCATAGTGTGATAGCAAAATGTAGTTTTTTATTTTTAATAAAATTTTTAACGATTAAAAAAAATATGCTCCATATAAAAAATAGTTTCGAAAAATTGGTTCATCTATTTGAGATAAAGAATTTTGCCTCTTAACATTTTTTTATATCTCGTATAGTTTTTCTGGAAAATGGAATTTTTGGTTTAGAAAGAAATGCAAAAAAAATACAAAGAAATAAAATATTTAAGATTAGAAGACATTAAAATAGAGTGTAAGATTTATTGTACGATAAGGGTGAATTTTAGCGAGGTTGAAAGTAATCTATCATCAGTAGCGTGTTCTAAGTGATTAATCAAGTACTCAGTAATGTAAACATTTCCCCCCTTATACACCGATACATTATTTTATTATCACAAAAGTATATAAAGATATCCTTTTAGAAAAAGGACAATTTTTTTCACCGAATTTCGATGTGCTGAAACCCCTTTTATTTTCCCAGCGATGTATGTACCGTATTTTGGTGACTCTAAGCATGTTTTTTTATATATTTTTGGCTGCTTTTTTATTTGTTAACTAACAAAATATCTCGCTGATAATTGGGAAACGATGGAAAAAAAAAATTTATATATATATCATCGGCATCATCGGCCTGATACATTAAATTTTATATTTTGTTTAAGTAAAGCAATTTCACTAAATTTGTTAATTTACAATGTAATTGAGATCAGGGCTTTAATGGCCTTTTCTTTAAATCCCTGTTATGAATTACATTCTTAATGAAAAATTAATAAAATAGAATTATTTAAATAAAACACAAACTTCAATAGACCAGGCCAACGCACAGTAAAAAAAAGTTTATGAGGAACAACCAATTTTTAGACTAACTGAATTTTTTAAAATAAAAATTGTTAATATTTCGAAGAGTATTGTGTGTTTGAATGTTTGATAACAAAATTTCGTTAATTTTTTATTTAACAACGACATTGACCAGGTTTTACTCGTAAATCTATGCTAAAACTATCTAGAAATGACTTACAGTAAGTGAGCATAATTTAAAAAAATTGTTTAATACGTTATAAACAAATAAATGAGGAAAATTTATTTTTCGAAATTGGCAACGTTTAGCTCATTAAAATCTATAGTTTTGGTACAAAAGGTGAGAGTAGTAATTTTTTAAACAGTTTTTATAAACAAATGCACAGTTTCGATATTTTTCAACGAATAGGCTTAACTTTTTTTCACAGAATGAATTAAGAATGTCTTTCCGATGAGTCTTTCCTATGATACTTTACAAATTTATGAAGATTATTAATTATTTAAAAAATTTTCATAAACAAATTCAGAGTTTGACTATTTTTCAACAAATAGGCTCAATTTTTTGTAGGGAATCAAGTAAAAATGTATTTTCGATGACTTTTCGGTATTATACTTTCCAAATTGACAGCAGTTGTTGATTATTTAAACAATATTCATAAACAAATTTTGAGTTTGACTATTTTTCAACGAATATGCTCAATTCTTGTTAGCGGAATCGACTAATAATGTCTTTCCGATGACTTATCGCTATAATACTTTTCACATTGACAACAATGATTAATTATTGACATAATTTTTTAAAACAACAAAAGTATCATAGCAAGGAGTCATCGAAAAGACCGATAGGAGCCAGTCGTGGGTGTGGTGAATCTAGCACTGGCAAAAATAGGTACACGACAACCATGGCTTGGGGGGACCCACCTATTCGCGTTCATACACAATGGGTGGGTTCTGGCAAGCCAAGGTGCCGCGTGTACCCACCTAGAAACTATACCCGAACCAAAACTAAAAATCTTGTAAGGGAAAAATCCTGCTGCCCATTGGACACTGCAGCGATGACACTGCCCTCAAGGGATGTGTGGAATGATTCGCCTGCATAGGGCCAAAGGGGTATTGATGCCAGTAGGCGCGCTGCCTTGCAGGGGGACGTTAGGGTACGAGGATGAAACTGTAATGTGTCTGACGACAAGTTGACATGGTCCTTGTCAGAGTCGGAAAGCTCCCATACTTAGACCTAGGGAGGTATGGGGGTTATCACTCCTGGGACAGTGGACTCACCTACGATCGGAATAGGATCCTAACGTGCGGATTATCTTGAAACTACCATGGCTAACTTGCAAAATCAAAAAACTACAGTTAAAGATCTAAGGGTGGGAACTCTAAACGCGCGTAGTCTAAAAACTGGCCGATTTAGCGAACTCATTAAGATAGCAATTGATTACAAAACTGACTTAATAGCATTACAAGAAACCTGCTGGTCGGGCGATTTCGCGTCAATTTCTAGGGATAACTATACTTTGCACTGGGGAGGAGCTAAGGGGCAAAGACTGGGGACTGGTTTTCTTATTAATAAACGAATTTCGCAAGCACTTATCGACATGCAATTCATTAACGACCGGTTATCATACATTGTACTAAAGGGTAATTTCAGCAAACACGTATTAATCAATGTGCACTGCCCCACCGAGGACAAAGACGAAGACACTAAAGATCTTTTTTATGAAACAATCGAGCAGGTTTTTGACAAGTTCTCAACGTTTGACGCAAAAATAGTATTGGGGGATTTCAACGCGAAAATTGGAAAAGAACCAATGTATAGGCCTACAATAGGATCAGAAAGTTTGCATGACGTCAGTAATGATAATGGAACCAGAGTAATAAACTTTGCAGCTTCAAAGAACCTCGTTGTCAAAAGCACATATTTCAAGCATAAAAATATACATAAGGCCACCTGGACATCACCAGATGGTAATACTCACAATCAGATTGATCACGTTCTAATTGACAGAAGACGTCATACAAACATTCTCGATATAAGATCGTATAGGGGAGCGGATTTAAATTCAGACCATTTTCTCGTGATAGTAAAACTAAGATCTAGGCTAGCGTTAAGTAAGAAAACAAGCCGCACAGAGCCAACAGTTCGTTTCAATATAGATAAGTTCAAAACAGCAACAGAAACATTAAATTACCAAGTTGAGATTTCTAATAGTTTCGACGCTCTCCAAGAACAGAGAGACGATAACAATAATCACGAGGAGGACCCGGAAACCCTGTGGAGCAATACGAAAAAGGCGATAAAGGCAGCCGCGAAACTTACGATAGGTTTTAAGAAAGTAACCAAAAGCAAACCATGGTTTGACGAAGAGTGCAAACTCTGGTTTGAGAAACGTCGGAAGGCCAGACTAAGTAGTTTACAAAATAAGTGCGATCAAACACATAAGAAATATCTCGAGATTAGCAAAAGTACAAATAGGCTCTATAGATCCAAGAAAAGGGAGTGGGAAAAGAATAAAATACTAGCAATAGAAGCGCATAATAAACAAAATAACCCGCGTGAGATGTACAGGGGAATCAATTTTATAAGGAAAGGCTTTCAAAGTAGAACGGAAGTAATGAGGGACGAAAATGGCAATCTAGTAGCCGATGCGACAGAGAGACTGAATTTATGGAAAGATTATTTCGATAAACTATTAAATGTACGCGAAGCCCCCATTGAAGGTAATCTCGGCGAAATCCACACTGCTGATCTATTAATTAACGATCCTACTGATATAGAAATAGAAATGGCCATAAAGAAGTTGAAAAATAACAAAGCCGCGGGCATCGATGACCTACCGTCAGAACTGATAAAAAATGGAGGCCCTTGCCTCACAAGGCAAATTTGTAAATTGATACGCGCAGTTTGGAAAACAGAACGCATGCCGGAAGAATGGAATACCTCTATCATTATTCCCATCTTTAAAAAAGGCGATAAAACTAACTGTAACAACTATCGGGGAATTTCACTTGTGCCTTCGTGCTACAAGATCCTGTCTAATGTTATCCTAAATAGACTAACTCCTTTTGCCGAGGAAATCATTGGGGATTACCAGTGTGGATTCCGCCGAAACCGATCTACAAGCGATCAAATGTTTACAATTAGACAACTGTTAGAAAAGAAATGGGAATTTAAAGAAGCAGTACATCAGCTATTTATCGATTTTAAAAAAGCTTACGACTCTATTATACGCGCGCGAATGTACTGGATCCTAGAGTTCTTGGGTGTGCCAAGAAAATTGGTTAGACTTATCGAAATTTGCTTAAGCGGCAGTAAGGGTAGAATACGCGTAAACGGTAGTTTATCTGAAGAGTTTTCGATCCGCGATGGCCTGAAACAGGGCGATGCACTTTCGTGCGTCCTTTTTAACTTAGTTTTAGAATACGTGGTTAGGCAAGTGCAGGCGAATCCGACCGGTGCTACCCTCAATGGGGTAATACAAATTCTTGGATATGCGGATGATCTCGACGTACTAGGGGATGATAAAGAAACGGTAGCTAAAAATGCAGAAATCTTGATCGCAAAAGCCAAAGAGATTGGCTTGGAAGTTAGCGAATCGAAGACAAAATATATGACCGTCGTCAGGTCCGGACAAAGTAATCAAGACGGGGATCTAATGGCCGGAAATATGAAATTCGAAAGGGTTAACGAGTTTAAATACCTCGGGTCTATTATAACTAGCGAAAATAAGATTAAAACGGAAATCAATGCGCGGCTACACGCTGGCAATGGGTGCTATTATGCCGCAAACACGCTACTAAAATCGCGATCGCTATCTAGAAACATCAAAGTAAGAATTTACAAAACGATAATAATGCCGGTCGTCATGTACGGGTGTGAAACGTGGGCGCTGACGAAAGGAGAAGAGAATAGGTTTAGAGTTTTCGAGAATAAAGTACTTAGAAAAATCTATGGTCCAAAAAGGGACGAAGAGACCGGCGAGTGGAGAAAACTGCATAATGATGAGCTGCACGCTCTCTACGGGTCAGCAAATATTAATAGAGTAATGAAAGCGCGTAAATTAAGATGGGCGGGGCATGTAGCAAGAATGGGCAATGAAAGAACAGTGGCACAAGTTTTAAGAGGGAGGCCGACTGGTAAGAGACCCCTAGGCAGACCGAGAAACAGATGGGAGAAAAATGTAAGGGATGATCTAAAAGAACTAGGACATGATTACCTAAACTGGATGGAGAATGCACAAGACAGAGATGTGTGGCGGTCTCGGGTAGATGAGGCAATGAACTTTCGAGTCCGAACTGCTAATCTATAATAATAATAATAATGTGAAGTATCAGCAAAAAATTATCGGAAAGACATTCTCAGTTGAATACGTAGAAAAACTGAGCCTATTCATTGAAAAATATCCAAATCCTCACCCATTGGAAATTATTTCTAGACAGTTTTATCACAGACATGAGACCCGGTTTGCTAAATCTGAAAATGTAAAAAATGGTAACTCTTAAAAATTAAAAAAATGTCAATTTTGTTGTTAAATAAAAAATAACCAATTTTTTAAATAATTTTAAATATTTTGTTGATTTGAAATTGGTAAATAAAGAAATCGACATACTACATATTTGTAGTGCTTCGCTGATGGCGCAGGATTAAAACTAATGCCTTTTACGACGCCATAGAATACCATTTGCTCTTGAGGGCTTAGGTTATTCATGAATTATTCATCTCTTAGAGTATATATAGATATGTTTTTCACTCGAGTGATTATCATTTTAAGAGGGGTAGCGTAAACTAATGCTAGCTTGTTTCTCTATATAATATAAAACGATTCATTGGTATTCTCAGAGTTTCGGTTTCTTTGTCAACTCATAAAAATTATTGATCTAGGCACTATGATCGTTTTTCCTCTCACCTCTGTTCCCAAAGATTGAATTCCACGATTCTTTTCAGAGTTCAATAAAACGACTGTTTTTATGTATTATTAAAAAAAAAAATTCGCAAAAAGGGTAATTTTTATTTCATATTATTATTATACCATTAGGCGATTTCCCTTTAAGTGTAAGCGTGACTCACTCTGTGAGGAAGGGAGCAATGTGGGGGAGAATATAGATTTTTAGATTGATTTATAATTCCCGTGTTATTTATTTAAATAACACGTTCGTTCCGCAACACTGCTCCGACCCAGGTTGCTGATCAATCTCTCTAGCGATCACCCCAAGTGAAGAGCCTCACGAAGTCATCATGTAAAGCTCCCAACTCGGGGAGCTTTACATGATGACAGGTCTCATTCACACAATTCAACCATTCTTTCACACAATCTAACCATTCTTTCCACGCAGGAATTTCATGCTAATCGTGTTAATTTTACTCTTATCCTTTTCTTGGTATGTATGCAGGTCCAGGTTTCGCTCCCGTACAGCACAGCCGGTATAAATATTTAGCTTTACTCGATATATTTTTACTTCTGATAATGGGCCCTGCTCTACCAATAACCTTCTTACCCTCTTTTTTTTACGCAAACCCCCCATCTATCTTCCCGTCACTAGTGAATAGGCTACCAAGATATACGTACTTATCAACTTGTTCTAATCTCTCATCATTTAGGACAATGTTGCACATTGTTTTCTCACCCTTTCCTTCAAACGCCATACTTTTTGTTTTATTTACGACAATGTTGAGGACTATGTTCTTCATACTTGTATTCAGTTTGCTAAACATTCTTTACAAGTCTTCGATTGACTCTGCCATAAAAACCTTATCATTTGCGGAAACTAACCCACGTACCCTTACTGTCCCGAGATCCGCACCGGCTTCGTCGAAGAGGGCCATTCTTAATAATAGTATTATATTATAATATATAATATATAATATATATTATAATATTATAATATATTATATTATATTATTATATTATTATTTTATTATAATATTATTCTTAATAATAATATTATGGCATCCTGACACCGACCAAAAATAGGGTTACCAGAAGTATGTTTTGATATATGACTTATTTGCATTAATTTAAAACTTTCTATGAATGAAAGTATTTCCCTTGATACCTGCAATAATGGTGGTCTAAGGAAGATTCTCAGAATACGTATACCTTGTATACAAAACAAAAAATTGTCAACATTTTTAGATTGTGTGATGGATTTAGCAACAAGTTTGAGACAAAAAAGTTTGATCAATATTTATATATATTTAATATTTATTTAAGAAGTCTTAAAAGACGCGGAAATACATATTCATAAAATTCCAAGTAATAAATTACAAGAATTCAGATCCAAATTCTTGGGATTATTTAATGATTTAATCACTAACAGTTATTCCTTTTCAAAAATAGGCAATGAATTACGTAAATGAGGGATACAAATTAATGAATGAGTTTTTAAAGAAAAATTCTGATCTCCTTATTACGAATGCTGACAAAAGGAATATTACAATAGCAGTTTCGAGAAGTGAATACAAAAAAAATGATGGAAATTCTTGATGATAGGAACAGTTTTGAAACCATAAAAAGTAACCTTCTTAAAAAATTACAAAAAGGGACCGTTAATATTTTTAATATATTTAGATTAAAGGCGTACTGTCAAACGGAGTAATTACGGTCATGTGGGGTAAATTTGGACATTCCTACATTTATAGATTTAATTATTTAAGGGGGTTTCAACCAAAATCTAGAACCAGTTAAAGCTTTAACTGTTTCTAGATTGTGTGTGAAAAGAATTTGAAAAATTTAAATTTTAAAAAAATTTTAAATTAATTTTATTATGTCCGAAATTACCTCGTTTGGCGATATCTTGGAAATATTAATAAATGTGATATCGATACTGTGAATATAGTTCTCTCCTTATCCTATGGTTTAATTGAAGCTGATAAAGTTAATTACCCATTAAGACCTGTAATATCCATAATAGGTTCTATAAATAGGAAATTAGAAGAATTACTTAGCAACATTATTAAAAAATCAATAAGAGTTTCGAAAAATTCAGTAAAAAATAGTACAGTTTTCCTAGAACTTATTGAAGGAATCACGAATCCATGAGATCATATTTTAGCTTATTTTGATGTAATCGCGATTTTCCCTAATAATCCGCTTGATGAAGTCAAGGACGCTGTTGAAAAAAGATGGGATAGTATAAAAGAACACACTAAAATTTCATATAAACAGTTTAATGAAGCAATCAATTTTGTTTTTCATTCTATTTACTTTCAATTTTATGGGAAATTTTAGAAACAAAAATTTTGAGCACCAACAGGATAGGTGAATGACAAATTATAAAGAGTAAGCTTTCAATGTCTTTTCTATTCGAGATATGTTGATGACTCAGTTCTATATGTAAGAGGCCAGTGAAATTGATACCCTTTTAAATGCTTTTAACAGAATACACCAAATATTGCAATTTACTCTAGAAATTGAAAAAGACAAGAAACTACATTTTTGGACTTAATATTGATTAAAACAAATGAGGGTAAGATAATAACTGATTGATATCGAAAACCATTATTTTCAGCACGTACCTTGAGTTTCCTTTCGAATCATCAGATGAAAAATAAAATTGTGATTGTAAAAAATGTGTTTGATAGACCTATCAAATTAGCACGTAAAAACTTTCATAAAAAGAATATAGAATTATGCAAACAGATTCCTTTCTCGAACCACTATGCATCTTTTTTATAGAAAAATGTGTAAAACCAGAATTCATCCGATAAATCGAAAAGACAACAATCACAATAACAAAGAGATGAGAGAGTTCAATAGATTCAACACGGTTGCTTCACTTTATTTTTAAAAAATTGCAAAAGCCTTGAGATCATTTCTAGGTAAAGTGGTTTACATACAATTTATAGAATTCCATTCAGAAGTAACAGAACTATTAAACTGAGGAACGACATACCGGAAAAAATGGAAAAACAAAATGTGGTTTATAAAATAAGAAGCCGGAGTTGTAATGCAGTATATATAGGTTGAACAAAAAGACCACTAAGGATAAAGAGAGATGAAAACAAAACTATTTTTTTATAAAAATGAGAAATACCATATCGTTCTTTCAACATATAGAAACTTTCACATGATGTGAAAGTTTCATATAATGAAAGGAACCAAAGAGGGAAGGAATTCATGGAAATAACATATATAGTAGAAAATAGAAAATTAAACATAAAAAATGTAAATAGAATTCTAATAAGAAATTTCAAATTTATATCTATAGCTCTAACTAATATTAAGTATAAGATGGAAATATTTACTAGTAGTTTCCTATAGAAAAATTCCCTGATGAGAAAACCTAAATTGGTGTCAAAGCATGTTGGTCCCTATAAATAGTATAAAATAGAAGCAGAAAGAAAAAGGTAGAGAGGGAGTGAGGTGGTTTGGTTGTATCTTTCTTTTTTTCTTTCCTTTTTCTAAAGAGCCGCTTGTAATATTGTTTAGAAACATATTTCTCTATTTGAAATTGATTTTTGGATTCATAATTTTGTAAAGCCTTTTTGTTAAAAAATAGATTTTTTTGACAATTAAACTTGGTTAAGGTTATATTTCTAAATTTTGTCTACAAAAATATTTTTCATATAAAATTTTCAATTTCAATTTTAACGACTAATGTTGAAAGCTATCTGATGAGGAAATCGGTTCGATTCCGAAACATCAACTATAATACCGAAATTTGTAATAAAATCGTCTGGACAAAGTCGAAACAAAAAGGTTCATTTTTCTTTATTAATACCAAAAAGTTTTTTATTATTTTCTTCAGAAAAAAAAAATTAACATGTTTGATCTCATTCAGGCACGCTTTTAATTTCTTCGCAATGTCACACAACAATTTATTCTGGGTTTTTTCCTTTTCATTTTCGAAGAAAGTGTTCTTTTGCTGCACCCTAATGTATAGTAAGATAATGTATAGTAAGTTCAAGAAATGTATTTCGTGAGTTCATAATGAAATTTCCTCAAATTATCTCAACTAATTTTTATATAAAATTTCAATATAAATATGTATTATTGTATATCTTACGTTATATCGTTGTCAGCATTGTTTTCATATCTTGAAGGTTCAAGGATTCCAATCGCCAAGGGTTCTTCTACATTCTGCAATTCTCTACTTGCTTTTACATAAAGATATGCCATTATGGAAAGTGGTGCTACGTACCTACAACAACAAAATAAGTTATTCTAATTTTTGTCTCTAAAAAATGTTATGTCGATACCGCATGATGCATGATCGTTGACAAAAATTTAAGAGTTTCTGACTCAAGCATTATTACTTTTTAAAATCGTTTAAAAGCAACTGTTATATCTTAAAATTTGTATGACCCTAAATTCATAGATGAACTTAAATTCAGTAAAAATTTGTCTGAATTTTATAATTTAATCATACGTTTTCTTAAATTCAGTAGAACTTTACTTAAACCCAGATAAATTTCTTTCTAATTTAAACTCTCTTCTAAATTTAAGGTAAAAAAATGTTAATGATTAACAATTTCAAGTATTTTTTTCTTACTGTTTCTGAAATTCAATTTTTCTGTTTTTAACTGTTTTGTTTAAAATTCATATTTTTGGCTTGAAAATTCCACTTTTTTGTAGAAAATTCGTCTTTTTGACTAAAAAATTACGTTCTTTTGTTGAAAATTCTATTATTTTCATAAAAAATGTAACCATTTGGTTGAAAATGAACTTTTGGGTTTCAAATTCATATTTTCAGGTTGAAAATTCAACGGGATTCTAGCGAATTCGTCCCTTTGGTTTAAAAATTCAACAATTTGGTCTAATTTTTTTTCTCTTGACTAAAGAATCTTTCTTGTTTGAAAATTTTTAATTCGTTTTTCTTTGGTTGAAAATCAGTGTTTTCGAAAAATCAGTGTTTTCTACCGCAAATTCGACTATTCGGTTTTTGGTTGAATATTCATCGTTTTTAGTTTAAAATTCAAACTATTTGGTTGAAAATTAAGTTTTTCATTTAAATTTGATATTTTATAGTTGAAAATTTAACTGTTTTTGTAGAAAATTCGTCTATTTGGCTTGAAAATTCCACTATTTTGTTGAAAATTCTATTATTTTCGTAGGAAATACATGTTTTTGGGTTGAAAATTTAACGGTTTTCTAGAGAATTCGCCTTTCTGTTCTGAAAATTCTACAATTTGGATGGAATTTTTTTTCTCGCTTGAATGAAAAACCTTTCCTTCTGAAAATTCAACTCTTTTATTGAAAATTCATCTTGTTGGTTTGAAAATCCATCCTTTTTCGTAGAAATTTTGTTTTCTTTGGGTAAAAATGTAGCTTTTTGGTTCAGAAGTTGAAAAAATAGAATTCAACTATTTTGTTGAAAATTCGTCTCTTGTTATTGGATTCATCTGTTCTGTATAAAAATTTAAATCTTTTCTGGTTTAAATATCAACTATTAAATTTTTCGTTGATAATAATTCATCTTTTTGGTTGAAGTCGACTGTTTTTGACGTAAAATTAAAATCTTTTCTTGTTTGAAATATTAATCATTATATTTTTCGTTGAGAATTAATCTTTTTTATTGAAAATTCAACTGTTTTGTTGAACGTGCTTCTTTTTTGTTCTAAAATTCGTTCTTTTGGATTGAAAATTCAACTGTCTCCCAAAATATCCTTTTTTTCTGGAAAATTCAACTGTTTGGTTCATAATTATCTTTTTAGGTGAAAATTACCTTTTTCGTTGAAAATTCGACATTTTAGTTGAAAATTCATTTTTTTATGTTAAAAATTAAACTATATGGTAAAAAATTCAACTGTTTTGTTGAAAATTCGTCCCTTAGATGAATAAGTAGTTTTTTCTAAACTGATGAACATAATTTTTTAATATTTTTAAATTTTTTCTGTGGTCATGCTATGCGGTTTCATTGGAATAGCCTTCTTTTTAAACAATCATTGTCCTTTCTATGTTGTTCAATATTCTTCTATATTATAGCAAAAGTTTCGTAGTAAATAGCACGTGTCAATTGCAACATTAATCCTCGAATCCCCAACCGCGACGTTAAAGGAGAACATCCATTTCCGGCTAAAAGTGCAGCACTTTAGAAAATGCATGGCATTTAGAAGTTCAAGAGTGTTGAAAACTTCAGATAAGAACGATGTACAGTGTACGCGGTATGTGCATCTGCGTATAAGTGAGTTAAAAAATGAAACACAATATTTTAAGCTATTTATATTTGCACTGATAAAATTGTTTTTCTTCTTCATGTTTCATCTCTATTTTTCAGCATACAGGAAGAAAAGGGGAATTTTTCGTGTGAAAATAGGATATTAAATTGTAAATGTATTAACGAGTATACTGAATTTTCAATATGATATTCTATGCCATGTTTGCAAGGAAGGAATTTGTAATTAACTAGAATGTTGATCGTATCTCCGCATTATTTTAATAAATAATATTTATATTTGATTAATGCGATGCCAGGCAATATCTCATGAAACATAGTTGTTAGCTTACTTTATCAAATATGTAAATTAATTCCAATATCTAAAGGTTTATTATTTCACGAAATATATTTGACTTAAAATCAAAAAGTCCTCTTCGAAATTGTTAAGTCTTTGAAGGCTTATTATTTTATTCTTTAAAAACGTCTCTGCGCACGGAAAAATAGATATTCCTGGAACTGTAGGTAGGTCAGAAAAATCTATTTTTGACCCTAATAACAGATACATATATGCTATTCTGGAAAAGAAATCAAAACGCCAGAGACAGTAATTCTAGGATCCACTTATAATGGTATCAAGTTAATAAAAGGTTTCCAAAATTCAGGACACTAGGACAAAGAAAATAATGTACCATTATGCAGCCCGGAAAAATTGGCAGAGGTTCCGTGCGAATCAATAAAGCTGTAATCTGAATATGAAAAATTACTACTCATATACTAATGTTTTTTTGCTTTAATTTGTTCAGCCATGAAATTGAAAAAAATATCTGAAACATTCATGTGTTACCATTCATTCGCTTCGATATTTTGCAACAAGTTATCAGTTTTTGTGGAAATTAAGGTGAATTGTAGACTTTAATTATTACGCATACCGTTGAGTCAAATTTTAACAACACTAACATCATCGATTAATAGAAATTTTAAATATATATTTGTTTTTAATGTTATATAAATATAACTTTTCTAAGAGTCTTGAGAAAATTCAAAAAGATTTTTTAAGATTTCAGATACGTCAAATAAAAGATTTTACAAAAAAGATGAATCTTCAACAAAAACAGAATTTCATTTTAAATAAAAAACAGTTAAACTCATGAAAAAATGAATTTTTAAAGAAATATTGGGATTCTCGAATAAATAAGATTAAGTTTTAACCAAACAGTTTCATTTTTAACCAAAGAAGGTAATTTTTTTTAAAAAGAGACCAATTTTCTATAAAATAGTTTCTACCAAGAAGGTTAATTTTCTGTCAAAAAAGACGAATTTTCAAGAATTGATATTTCAAATCAAAAAAGAATTTCAACAAAATACAGGAATTTTCAACAAAATAGGTACATTGTAAAGAAAAAAAGATGAATTCTAATCGAAAAATGTAATTCTTGATATTTCAACTAAAAATATTTAATTTTGAATGAAAAAGAGTTTAATTAATCCTAAAAGACAAATTTTTAACAAAGTATATTTAAATCCTTAACAAAAACAGATTGGTTTTCAACTAAATAGTTACATTTTTAATTAAAGAAGATTACATTTCTACCAAAAGAGATGAATTTTCAAAAATCTTTTAAACTGACTCAAATTATTCCTAACATGTTGCATAATCTTTCAAAATTATATTAATTATTCATTTTTCAGAATGAAAAATCATTTTTAGTTTTCCCAGGAAATTAAAGAAAAGTTGTTTATTTTCTAGAAACCTTTCCACATTTTCAAAAAGGTTCGAATATTTTATTCGAAATCTTCCAAACTTTTTATTTCGTTCAACTGTTGTGAAAGTTTATAGTGTGTCCTCTGAGGGTTTACATTTTCCTTGTACCTATCCGCTATTCCTTTACACACCACCTACACACTCACTTCGTGATGGGAGGGGGACCTACAGTTTAAGGTTGGTTTCGAACAGCCAAAAAATTACATTTTGTTAAAAAATTTTTAAACTTTTCAAGTTTTAAATTATTTTCATATCTTTATAAAACTTCTAAATATCTCTTAAACTTACTTGAATTTTTTTATTCTAAAATGTTGTAATCCTTCATGGAAATCAAGATTTTCGATTTGCAGAAATTTTCGGATGGGGGTTGTAAGATTATTTAGTGCTTTTCAAAAGATATTAAAAAATGTATCATAAATAAATTTGTCCGTTTACTAGATTTTTTATTTGAAGAAAGCTAATATTTCTTTAAAATAAAAATTCGTTTGTAACTTTCTTTCCGATTCGGGATTTGGAGTGATAAAACGTATTTAAGCCTCTTACTGATGCATCAGCAAGAGTCAGTATTTTATGCAGTCTGCGATAAAGTTGAGTTTATGAGACCCTGCGGCTCACAACTTTATCCCTTCTTTGCCTATCCCATGGGAGTGGATCCAAAGTTGCTCCACATTTTGCTATATTTTTTCTAAAGGCTCGCTTTTACGCAGTAATGCCAACTCTTCATCACATAAAAAAGTTCAGAAAAAAACAGTATACAAATTTTATTTATGTATCTCACATTACAATAAAACAAAACAGTAAAAGCATGATGATGACCGAAATGATTACTTTAAAAAAAAAATAATTTGGCACTTTATTATGTTGAAATTTTGTAATTAAATAATATTGGAAAATGGAATATTTTAATAATGGAAATAAAACTTACGTGCCAATGAACAAGCCGCGCATGTAGTCTTGCATATCTTCTGCTAAATTTGCGAAGCACATTCCCACACCTTTAAAATTGGTTTGATGGTAACTCTAAAATTAGATAAAAAGTAATATATTTTAGTGTTGAAAACAATTTACACAAAATAATGAAAAAATATTCTATGTATGATTCGCCATTGCAATAGAATTTATAATTTTTTCGTAAATATATTTTTATTACGATCACCGAATTTCGGTGAATCTAGACATGGCTTTCCCTCATGAATGAATGTAATGTAAATGTAATGAAAATAACAGAAGAAAAGATATGAAGAGTCCAAAAAAGTGGATTAATGTCAGGAAGATCATGTATGGATCAAATATTTAGCTTAAGACAGATCACCGAAAAAGTTTGAGAGTAGGGAAAAAAGTTTTCTGTGCATTTGTTGACATAGAAAAAGCATTTGGCAGGGTTAATAGAAGTAAACTTTGGGAAGTTCTGAAAGAGGACCGAGTCAATGGATGACTCCTACAAGCAGCAGAAACAAGCAAGTGTAAGGGTAAATGCGAGGGGGAAACCACTCTGGTAATCTGCTGGACCGCTCGGTTATGCGAACTGGTAATCCACGGCAATCCGCTTAAGGCACTTGAATCTCGAGTAATCCACTTGAAAGTCAGATTAATCAACTTGTAATCCTGATATCTCGGAGTAATCCGGTACAATCAAGAGTAATACACTTGCAATCCATATAATTAGAAGAATTTTAAGTAATCCAAGCAATTAACTCTTGATCTATAATCTATATCTTTTTTAGTTGAAATTCATGTATTTTGATCAAAATTCGCCTTTTTCAGTAGAAAATTAATCTTCTTCGTTGAAAATTCAACTTTATGCTGAAAAATTAATCTTATTTGAAGGAAATTTAACAATTTGGTAAAAAAGTCATTTTTTGATTGAAAATTCAATTTTTCTGTTGAAAATTCGTCTTTTTGGATTGAAAATTTAAATAATTTGATCGAATAATTTATTTCTTCGCTTAAAAATTTAACTATATCGTTGAAAATCGTTTTTTTAATTGAAATTTTTTTTTTTCAATTGAAAATTTAGGTATTCCAGTTGAAGATTCTTCATTTGAGTTAAAAATGCATTCCTTGATTACAAATTTGACTATTTTGTTGAATCTTCTATTTTTTGTAAAAGATTGATTTTTTAATGGAAATTGTAGGTATTTCATTTTAGGTTGAAAATTTATCTTTTTTCGTTGAAAATTTAAATACTTGGTTAAAAGTTGAACTACTTTGTTGAAAATTCATTTTTCTGGTTGAAGATCCTTCACTCGAAAAAATGTCTGGTTAAATCAACCAGAATTCTGGTTAATATGCCCTTACTATTTTTTCTGGTTAGACTAACCAGAATTATGGTTGAATTAACCAGAAATCCGGTTAAATTAACCAGAAATTCTGATTAATTCAACCATAATTCTGGTTAGTCTAACCAGAAAAAATAGTAAAGGCATATTTAACCAGAATTCTGGTTGATTCAACCAGACATTTTTTTGAGTGTTGACTTCAGTTGGAAATAATTTGGTTGAAAATTCGGTTTTATTAGTTGAAAATTAACTACTTGGCTAATATTCGAACTGCTTGTTAAAAATTCATTTTTTAGTTGTTTTTTTTTTTGTTTTTTGTTAAAACTTTAATTATTTTGTTAAAAATTTGTTGTTTTTTGGTCGAAAATTAATTTTTTAAATGCAGATTTAACTATTCCATTTGAAGATTCTTCATTTTAGTTGAAAATTCATCTCATTGATTAAAAATTGGACTATTTTGATGAATATTCGATATTCTTGTAAAAAAATGTATTTTTTTACAATAGAAATGTAAGTGCTTCATTTTGGTATAAAATTTATATTTTTTAGTTAAAAATTCAACTTTTTGGATGAAAAGTTATTTTTTTAGTTGAAAATTCAACTGCTTGGTTAAAAGTTCATGTCTTAATTTTAAATTCGTCTTTTTTGGTATAAAATTTATCTTCTCGGTTGAAAATTTATATTTTTGGTTAAAAATTCAATTATTTGGTTAAAAATTAATCTACTTTGTAGAAAACTAATCTTCTCGGTTAAAATTGTATTTTTTTGTTGGAAAATTCAATTCCTTGGTTAAAACATATTCTACTTTGAAGAAAATTCAACAATTTTGTGAAAAAGTCTTTTTTTGTTGTTAAAAGTTCAACGGTTTTGCTAAAAATTTGCCTTTTTGGGTTAAAAATTCAACTAGTTTGTCAGAAAATTCAAGGATTTGGTTTACAATTAAATTTTTTTTTCGAAAAGAAACCCTTTTCTTGAAAAGTATCCTTTTCGTTTGAAAAGTTAAAAGGTTTTGTTGAAAAATCGTCTTTTTGATTGAATTCAACTGGGTTTTTATTTAAAATTGAAATTTGTTTGGGTTGAAATATCAATTATGCATTAAATTTTTTCTTGAGAATTCGTCTCTTTTAGTTAAAAATTAATCTACTTTGTAGAAAATTCCACAGTATTGTTAAAAAGTCAATATTTTGTTTAGAGATTCTTCATTTTAGTTGAAAATTCATCAATTTGTTTGAAAATTTAACTATTTTATCGAAAAATCATTGTTTTCTAGGTAAATATTTATTTTTGAAATAAAAATTTAACTATTTCATTTTTGGTGAAAAATTGATATTTTTTATTAGAAGATTCAACTATTTGGCTGGAAATGTATCTTTTTCAGTTAAAAATTTATGTATTTTTGTAAACATTCGTCTTTTTCGATATAAAGTTAATGTTGTTGGTTAAAAAATGCACTATTTTGTTGAAAATTTAACAATTTTGTTAAAAAATAAACCATTTTAGTTAAAAATTCGCGTAAGTCTAGTTTATGCGGAATAATCCACCATAATTTTATGTAATCCAGAGTAATCCTATGTAATCTGGAGTAATCTTAGGTCATCCAGACTAATTTTGTATATAGTGGTAATCCAGGGTAATCCGAAGTAATCCACCTCCGCTGGACTGCATTTTTAGGAGTTCTTTCCCCCTCGGGTAAATGGGAAACTAAGTGACTGATTCGATATTACGCTCATGGGTAATTGTGTAACAATCAATTTTGGATCCATAAGAGTGGATCATTTTGATCTGAAGTTGATAATCAGAATGATATGAAACGGTATGATAGCCCGTGGTTTACTGCGAAGTTATGAATGTAAAAAAATAAAATTCTGTCCGTTAGTATTGAATAGAAAAATCCCCTCAATTTGTGTTATTTTGTCAAATGAAATATGCATGTTTTTAAATATAAATGTTACCTCTAGATCTAGGTAAGTAGTATAAATCGGATATGGTAAGACAATGCAAACAGCAAAGAACCAAGTTCCTAAAGCGCACACGAATGCTGGTATTCTTGGTTTCCGTGGATCATCTAGCATTCTAAATCTATCGACTGCAATTAACATATAGGTCATCATGGAGACATGAAGTGGAATATCCTGAAACCAAATTTGACAAAATCATTACATTATTACAAAATATTTATCAAAGATGAAATCATAGAAGATAGAAGGATGGAAAATACTTAGAAATACGGAGAAAAAATCTTATAATAATTTTACAAGAGACATTTGTTAACATAGCTAACTCTACAAAGAAGTTTATAAAATGTAAAGAAATGTCTGTCAAAAAAGGACTTTCCTTCAGACTGCAGATATTTTTATAAATTTTATAATCTTCTATATAAAATTTACAACGCACTAAATCTGTGGATATCGTTTTCGCTGCAAGCGTATTCAGTTGCCAACAAATCTGCATCAATATAAAGAAAAAAAAGACTGTTAAATTCTTGGATCATTTTGTTGCAGGTCAAATTCATATCATCCGATCTAGTGTGAAACCATTTATTTATTGTTATTGAAATTTCAGAAAACATTCTAAAAAAATTCGTTTTCATTTTAACGTATGAGAACATCAATTAATTACGCAAGGATGATTTTTGAGATTTTTGACCCCCTCCCTACCTATCGTAAGGATTCGTGAGATTTCTGTGACCCCTTGCCCCCTCTTATTACGTAAAATTTGATAATTTTTACACAATGCGAGAGGTTTCATTTATTTAAGGAATTTGAAGAAATTACATAGTACAATATCAGATATAATCTCAATTTTTCAAGGGATTTTACAAGATTTTAAGCGACTTACAGGAGTTAAATCAGATTTTAAGAGATTTTTACGGCTAGCCTCGATTAAGTTCGACCCAAAAGAGCTTGAAAATTTTTGGAGAATTAAGAAAAATAATGATTTTTTCTCATTCCCAAGCGACACGTCTGGACTTTTATTCAATAAACTGGTTTGCTTGCACAACGTTTCGGTAACGTACCGGTACCCTTATCAGGCACACATTGATAAGAAAAAGATTCTCAGTCAAGTTACAAGAAAAGGTTCAAATCGAAGGTCATGTTTTAAAAAATTTTGCTTGAAAACTTTTTGTTTAAAATGCTCAGTGTTGGAAAATATGAACATTAACTTTGAGGCTAGGATTTTTTGCGCTGTTATTTTGGATGACTGTAATGGTGATGTGTCTATTATATAAATATTGTATATTTAAATTTCTTTTTATAAATTCAGTTCAATTGGTGATAAAACAATTTTCTTTAAACAATAGAAGGTTACTTAAAAGGATTTTTGTATCTGAGGGCGAAAGATGGCGAACTTTTTTCCATGATAGTTTCACTTTTGTACACGTTTGAATAACGTTCCTTAAATATACAATGTTCAAGAGACGTTTTAAGGACGTATTTGGAACATGAAACGTTTTCAGAAAATTATTTGGTCTGACTTAGGACAGTTTGTAAAACGTTCAAATAACGTCTTTTGACTTGTACGTCCAAGAAACGTTTTTAGAACGTTCCAATTACATTCTTAAATTTCGTGCCCACTGAGCGTAATAAGACTTTTTAAGAAAAACGATTTTTCTATTTTTAAGTATTAAAAATCTAATTTTTCTCAAAAACGACGCAAAATTTGAATAGCAGTTCAGGGTCAAAAATTTTTCCCCACCTAAAATCTATTAAAGTGTACACTTACTAGTTGTTTATTTCATGTATTTTAAACAATTTTTCCAAAAAATAAAATAAATCGATAAGAATGGACTGATCATTAAAGTAGCATGTATTTCAATAAACATAAAATTATTTTTTCCAATGTTTGATTTTCGTTCAATAACAATGTAAAGAACGTGTAGGGTTCCTGAGCTTTAAAGTAAAAAAAAAATCGTTTTTATTTCTAAAATTGAAGAAGCATCATTTTTAACGATCAAAAGTCTCATTTTTCTAGAAATGATGCATAATATGAATATATTAAATTTCATAATTTTATATTACCATAATTTCATTTATAATTTTATTATTATAATTATATTATTATATTATATTATATTATATTATAATTATTATTATTTATAACATAATTTACATTTCATAATTTCATAGTTCATAATTCAAAATTGTTCTACTTCCTCAAATCTATATCTCACCAGATGTTTATCTAGTGTGTTTTAAACAATTTTTCAAACAAAATAGAAGAAATCAATGAAAATAGACTAACATAGCATTTACTCTAACATTGTTTCTGTACTAAAAACAAACGTTTTTAAAAATAAAATGTTGAAGTTTGTTGAACTAAATGCTATGTTAGTCGATTTTTTCTATTTTTTGGGAAAATTGTTTGAAATGCACAAAATAAAAATGAGCTGCTATTAATTCCTGAAATATGTACAAAAGAGAAACTGGATGTGCATTGTGCAAGCACTATTTAATTAAACTTAATCGAGGCTAGCCGTGTTTTACGATATTTCAAGAGATATCGAAGAATTCTATTGAATTTTCAAGGATATCAGTGGATCTTAATCAGATTTTGGAGATTTCAAGGGATTTCATAAGAATTTAAAAGATTTTAAAAGATTTAAACGATTTTGAGGGATTTCAAGGGTTTTTAAGAGATTTAGAGATATTTTAAAAGAAGTCGTGGGATTTTAAAGGATGTCAAGAGATGCCAAAGTATTTTATTGAATTTTTGAGGATGTCAGTGGATTTTAATGGGATTTCAAAGATTTTAAGGGATTTCACAACATTTAAAAAGATTTCTCAAATATTTTAAAGGATTTCAAGGAATTTTATTAGATTTTAAGAGATCTCGAGATATTTTAAAAGATGGCATGGGATTTTAAAACGATTTCAAGAGATACCGAATTATTTTATTGAATTTTGAAGGATTTGAGTGAATTTGAATGGGAATTTGAAGATTTTAAGGGGTTTTATAAGAATTCAAAACAATTTTGAACATTTAAAAGGATTTTAAGGATTTCAATGGATTTTAAGAGATTTCGAGATATTTCAAAATAAGTCATGGGATTTTACACGGATTTCAAGAGACACTTAGAAGATTTTAAGAGATTTCATGAGATTTAAAAAGATTTTATATGATTTTAAAGGGATTTAAGAAAGTTAAATAGATTGAAACGCTTTCGATGATCTCATGGGATGTCAAGGGATTTTAAGATTCAAAAGTATATCCACGGATTTTAGAGGATATCATAGGATTTCAAAAAATTTAACGGAATTGCAAAGGATTGCCGAATATTATACAGGATTTTAAGGGATTTTGAGTAATTTTAATAGCTATGAAAAGATTTTAAGGGATTTCAAGAGATTCAGAAAAATTCCCATGGATTTTAGAGATTTCCAAGATTTCAAGGGATCTCGTAATATTTTGAAGTATTCCACAATATTTCAAGGATTTGTATTGTATTTGGAATATTTTAAGTGTTTTGAAAAGATTTTACGGAAAATTGAAGCATCTTAAGACTTTTTCAGTTAGTAAAGGATTTTAAGGCATTTCCAGGAAGCTTAACCTTTTTATAGGAATTTCACGAGATTATGTACCATAGTTATTAGCCATGGTATGCAAAGGATTTTAAGGATTTTGCCAATGATTACCAAATTTGAAGGGATTTACAAATTTTGCAAGAGAATTCATGGGATTTCAAGGGATTGCAAAGATTTCTAGGGATTCCACGATATGTCATTAAAGAAAAAGAAAAAACTTTTCGACTCTATGTTTATTGGGCCTACATGATAGGAACGATTACATAATAAAATATGATTAACGATATAATGGGGATAATAGTATACAAAGTAATTTCAACAGCCAAAACAGGTTTCAATTAGCATATTTAAACAAAAATTTAATAGAGAAAACTTACGTAAGAAATGCTATTTTTGAAACTTGTCGTTTTAATATTTCCAATTTATTGACATAGCTTTAACACTGTTAACTTAATTCACAGAATTCCAGGTAAAAAGTTAACTGTAAACGCATACATTTAAGGCAAGTTTTCTAAACGATTTGTGATTTCTCACACAAAAAATTGTCCAGTGTTATTATAAATAGTGAAAATGTTTGGAAAATCTACGTAAAATCGTAAAAAATCTTGAATCTTCATTTGACTAAAAAGATTATAATTTAATTATATTATTTATACCACAGAAAAAAAATCTTCAAATAGAGTTAATACATAATAAATTTTTTTTTTCGTTAAATTGGCAGCGCAAAGTAACAAATAAAAATAAAAATGGTAATATGTAGTAAGTATAGTGACATGTAAAAACTAAGCTTAATACCCTCAAATATAAAGAGACATAAGGTAAAACACATCTAAGATAAAATAATAGCAGTATATAGTAATAAAGAATAACATACGCTAATTTACAAAAGCTCATTAAAAAAATGTTGCCTAAGGAAATGACAAAGGAGGTATATGACGCCGTATAAGACGGTTTTTTTATCTTAACTGAAATTGGCTGAAAAATTAAAAAAATAATCCTCTGAGAGAGTCCCATCATTACTAGTAGAATGTGTTCATATTAAACCTGAAGCATGAAATCTTGAATTAATATTATGCATGACGGACGAAATTTTTCAATAGTATTATATAATAATAAAAAAACTCATTTTAATAGTTTCACACCTATTTGAACCGTATTGAAATAAGTTTGTAAAAATTTGATCCGTTCTAAATATTCTCTGGAAAGTGAGTTAGTATTTGATCGGATAAAGATTCGTGTCAACTATTATTTATATAACAGTAGTTATTTACATATTTTTGTTATTTTTCCGTCGTATACACGTAAAGCGTAAATTTGACCCGACTTTAATTAATGGTAGCTCATTTTCTTCATTTAAAGATTCTCTAAAATTTTGACATTTTACACTTAATTAAATTCACGTTTTTTTAATTAAATATACAACATACCTAGTTGCATAAGGTCGTAAGGCAGACTATTTTAAAAAATAACTTTTTTATTACTTTTCATACTTTATAACAGTGGCAGTGTAAAAAGAGACAGAATGTTATTATTTTTTTATATTTTCGATGTTACTTAATATCGTGGTCCATGAAATATAGAATAAATCATAAAAATGTATTCTTGACGTATATTCAAAATAATTTGGGTTTCTTAAATTAAACGAATATTAGCTATTAGACTTTTTTATGTAAATTTTTACCTAGAAGACTTTATTTTCTTGAAATTTGTATTCTTGTAAAGCAAGTGGATTACGACCTTCTGAAAGCTTAACCGTAGAATTTTGTTTTTTACCTCTCCTGTAAAATTTCATTTTCCAAGGTCCAGGGAAAATCTAGAAATCAGGACCGTGTCAGAGAAATTTATGAGACAGGGAAATTCAGCGATTTTGAAAAGTTTCGAAAGTTAGGGAATTTCTATAATAGGCACTTTATATAAGTGTCAAGGATAATAAATGTGAAATTTTGAAATTTTAATTTGAAATTATGTTTTCATTATTATTATTATGCGAATAGAAAAAAAACCCTTTCGGGGTAACCATTTCGTTTGTAAAAGATTCTATGTTAAAAATGTTACAAGATTGAAATGCTGGTTTTTGAGTATTATGTTCAGGGAAAATGAAAAATTAGGGAACTTTGAAAATGAAGTTTAGCGGCCACCTTGATATAATAGTTTTGTTAGTCACTTATTTTTCTTCTCCTTCTAGTTCTTTGTTTTGCAGTTTCTTCATCCTGACGATCATATTTTTACTTAAAAATGTTATCATTTGGTTCAAATTTCATCTTTATGGATTGAAAATTCTAATATTTTGGTAAAATCTCATATTTTGATGTTGAAAATTCAACTGAAATCTTCCTTGTTCAAAAATTTACAAATAGTTCATTGAAAATTTACTTATTTTATTGAAAATTCAAATTTGGTCAAAAATTTACCTATTTTGTTAAAAATTAGTTTTTTTTCTTGAAATATCAACTATTACATTTTTTCGTTGACAATTAAACTTTTTGGTGAAAATTCAACTTTTCGGGTTAAAAATTCAACTGTCTTTTAAAACCATTCGTTTCTGCACCTTGGAAATTAAACTATTTGTTTTACACCGTTTATAAAAGATTCTATTGTTAAAAATTTGACAAGATTAAAATGTTGATCATTAAATATTAATGTTTAGGACGGTACCATTAATTAATAAAAGTTTTTTCACATATCTCTTTAACAAATAAACAATATAATTTCGATTAAATGTAAAATATTTAGTAAGTTAATAACTGAATATCTTTAAATAAATAATATTGACCTAAATTATTTTTTCATATAATATATCTAGGTTCCCCTTCAGCACTTCCTAACTTGGGGTGGGGGCAGCCAAATGTCAGTAAATTTTACTATGATTAAGGGGGGGGCGGTAAAAATAACTAAATATAGAATTACGTATATATGTGCACGCCCTCCGAATAAAAGTCGCTTAACAAATAAGCGTAAAATGTTATTCATTCGTAAAATTGTACTGTAAAGTTTTATTCCCTGTTCGTTTCTTTGTTACACTTCTGTTGACCAGAGCGAGTGGTGCGGTACTATATGTATGACAATGGGTATATCACACATGACTGAACGGATGAAGGTTTATCATGTGTTGCCTATTTATTCATGCGTTAAATATGTGCATGCAATGATTCGAGAACATTAATGTAGACACTGACATTTGGTAGTATTCAGGGTATTCAGAAATCTTTACGATTCGTTGAAAATAAAAGCCTGCAACAGTTATACATTAAATTCGTTGGAATTAAATTCAGTAAAATTTAGAAGTAACAATTTTTTATTTTATTTCATATGATTAAGAAATTTTTTATTCCAACAACAAATTTTATTTTAATAATTAAAAGTAAAATTGAAAACTCAATTCTGGAATCCAGATTTTTCGGTCGCCCACAATACTCCTTTTAGCTACAAAAAAAAACTTTATTTCTATTTCCTTCCCAATTGTCCCATTTGTTAATAAAGAGTAACCACGGATTTTCTTTCCCTCTTAATCATTCAATAAATTATATTCTGTAATGATGTGAATTAAAATACACGATGGCTCTGTCGGCCCACCCTCGACCGTCTGTTTATGCTAATGAGTGGGTCTGAACATAATCGTATGGCACCACTGATGACACAGCGAACCAGTGATCTCGGTCCAGCATAGTTCGAAATCGTTAGACGTCTGACTATGACCGGCTGAAACTACTGGGTACAGAGGCAACTTCATTTGTGCAACAGTGATCCAACGTTGTTATAGTCAGACACTGGTGCTTCTCCAACGTCCGCTCGCATATAGTACCTCAGTAGCGAGACGTTAGTAAAGCCCTGAAAAGAGTACCAGCAATTGCAATTGCCTTCAAGCGTATAAGTTTGAACTTCTTCCAGGTCCGTCTGTCGAAAATGGGTTCAGTTACGCCTCTCATGAGTTCCTAGATTCTCGAAAATTTAAGTGCGGGTGAATGTAGTTGTGATTTTCAACATGAATGTGTAGTTATGTAGTAGTCAATTGTTTTCCCCACTGCAACGAATTGATCCTTATGATTGAGTGTGTTCTTATAAATTGTCGAAGAATTTATTGCTCGGTTATATTCTCGGTAATATTCTTATGCTTGCTATCGTTCTTAAAGTAATATAAAGGGCTGCACATAAACTGCGTTACCAATTTTGGGCCATTTTTACCGGCCACCCCTTCACGTCCGCAGTTTTGTCTTAAGCCCCCAACCTCCCCCGGAAAGTAACGTGGCCGTTGGCTAAAGACGGATTACACGTTACTTTGCGTTTTTTCGCATTTCTAGTGAGTTCAGTTTTCAATATACCTACATATTTATTTTAAATCGGTTACCTTCAACAAAAAGGACCAATTTTCAACAAAATAGTTGATCCTCAACAAAAAAGATGAATTTTCAACAAAAAATATTAATTTTGTACCGAAAAAGACGGATTTTCGAACGAAATACATGAATTTGTTACCAACTAGTTGAATTTTCAAATAACAAGATTAATTTTCCACCAAGAAGATTAATTTTCTACCAAAATAGATGAACTTTCGACAAAATTGTTGAATTTTGAAACCAAAAAGATGAATTATCCAGAAAACAGTTGAATTTTCAACCCAAAAATATGATTTTCCAACGAAGAAGTTCATTCTGTACAATATAGTTGAATTTTCAAATGAATCTTTTAATTTTTGACTAAATGTTTTAATTTTCTACCAAAGTAGTCGAATCTTGAACTAAATATATAAATTTTCAACAAACAAGTTTATATTCAACGAAATAGTTCAATTTTCTACCAAATCGTTGAGTTTTCAAACAAAAAAGAAGAGTTTTCCACGAAACATTTTAATTTTCAACAAAAAAGTTAATTTACAACCTAATAGTTGAATTTTAAACTAAAATTATGAATGCTCCATCAAGAAAAAAATGTTTTTTTTTTACAAAGCAGTTCAACTTTAAACCAAGTAGTGAATTTATCAACCAAAACAGATGAGTTGTCAACGAAACATGTGATAGTTGATATTTGAACCAAAAAAGATTTCAGCTTAAAATCAAAAACAGTCGAATTCAACCAAGAAATATGAATTTTTCACAAAATAGTTGAATCCTCAATGAATGAAGATTAATTTTCAACCAAAAGTTGCATTTTTAACCAAAAAGGATGAATTTTCATAAATAAGAATAATTTTCTACTAAGAAGGACGAATTTTTAACAAAATACATGAATTTTCAACCAAAGAATTGAATTTTCAACCAGAAAAGATCAATTTTCAATTCAAAAATATCAATGTTCAACCAAAAAGACAAATGCAAACGATTCAATGCAAACGATTTTTCTAAATTATTAGTGTTTCACATTTAAAAAGAATACTTAAAACTGTTAAACTTAAAATCATGTTAAATCTTCAATTTTCGAGTTCAGATAAAGGGGTCTAAAATTTAGCCCGATTTTGCTTACCTAAATACAGAAAAATTTGTATGACTTTGAGGCAAACCAATCTTGGGGTGTAAAAGATTTAATCATTTGTTTTTACTGTTTCGCAATCAGGATTGCGAACACCGATAATTTAAACGTACTACCTCACTGAAAACCTGATTTTCTCGTTTTTTGGATCATTTTGTAATTTATCTTCTTAGTCGTATCCGATTCATAGTTGAATGAAATTACATTCCTGCGCAAAGTACTTGACCTGGCCTTTGGGAAATCAAATGTAATATTGCTTTCCTGCTCGAAACTCAACTTATCGGATTACACAAATATGTATACGAGTCAAACTATTGATTCTCTGTTAATTCTTCAATATTCTCAATTTTCGAGGACTTGGAAGCATCAAAAGAGGTGTATTAAGCCATTAAAATCAATGTAATTTTGATCCTCTGTTGGTGCTCTTCTCCCGAAACTATTTCCGTTTCTGCATATTGGAAAATCAAAACAGTATAAATGAAGATTCTCCTTACGTCCTCTATGATTCTCCATGTTTGAGCGTATATGATTCATAATGACGTCACGAATTACCGACCGTTTCTTATTATTTATATTTAGTGGGTTGATTAAGAGAGAAATGCAAATATAATTTCGAGATTTTAGGAAATAATAAGAAATGTATCAAGACATCGATGTCTGTCGTAGGTTACATTTTCTATTGAAAAACATTGGTTTTGAAAAATCTTCATTTTCAAAATGCTTAATTTCAATTTATAAGGTTTCGCAGCCCCGGGCAGAAACCCTTATAGCTTCGGTTGGGTGTCCGTCCGTCCGGCGTACTTTTTTTCAAGGACGGGAAGTGAGGGGAAATGAGTGGAGGAGAAGTAGGGGCAGTGAGAAGAAATGATTGGAGGGGGAGTGAGAGGAAATGAAAGGTGGTAAAGTAAGAAAAGTGAGGGGAGGAAAGGTGGGAGATGTGATTGGAGGAAAAGTAGGGGAAGTGAGGGAAAATGAGGGGTGGACAAGTAGGGGTAGAAAAAAGAAATTAGGGGAGGGGAAGTTGGTGACGTGAGGTGAAATGAGGGGAGGTGAATTAGAGAAGATGAGGAGGTTTAAGGGAAATGAGAAGGATTAGGGGAAGTGAGCATGAGTGAGGGTGAGTAGAGGGAGCGAGGGGGAACTAGGAGAAGTGAGCGGTAACGAAGGGAGGAAAATTAAAAGGAATTAGGTAGAAAAGTGTTGTGGGGCGAACAACAATTTAATTTTCAGAAAACAAGACGACTCTAAAGAGGTGCTCTTTGATGTTACCGATTTCAAGTATTTCCTAAAGGATTTATTTCCTAATTTTGTAGCTTTGAAGGACATCTATAGTGAAAAATGGCTAACAATTCATTCCTGAAAATAAACCCGAAAGATAAACGTACTCTATAGTTGAAAATTAAAAGTATCCTTTACCCACAAAAGTTAACTTCCTGAAATTCAAATATTTAAAGAATGTCTTTCTCCAAAAAAAATATTAAAAACAGTCGTAAATATTAGATGTTAGTGTAGACTGTATGTTGTAGAAACAAAACTTTGGAAATAAGAAATAATGTGTAAAAAAAGTAGCGTATTAGGACCCTAAAAAAGTATAATTAATTTAAAGCTGTTTTTTGTGTGGCTGGGTTTTACATGTTAGCAAACTGCAGATTTTAAAAAATTCTTATCTTCTTAATATTGTTATTTTCGTGAATAATTTTTTTTTCAAATTTATGTTTTTTTAAACTATGATTTTCTTTCAGCTAACGCTAAAAAATGCTTTGAATATCTGAGAGTTTTCAGATCATAAAAATACAGTAGAAAAACAATGTTAAAGCCTGAAGAGAACAGAAATAGAAAAGTAGGAGATTTTTTAAATAGAAATTTTCGTGAATCAAGATCTATCTACTGATAAATACATTAAAACAGAATTTCATAATATGAACATTTTTCAATTCTATTTTTGTCCATTTTTTAATTTTTTATCTTCTTAACTTTTTTCTGATATATTTTTGTCAATAGAATATGGTGAGATGATCAACAGATTTTTCAAAGCTAGATAAAAAAAAATTTTAACACAAAAATGAGTATATAGTATGTTGAAACGTCGCTTAGAAGGAGCGCTAGTTACTTAGAGGGCACGTCGTGCAAGATAATAGATAACCATATAATTAATTTTACGTAAACAAAACATGTTTTCATAATATTTCCAAACAATTTTGTCTTGAATTCTGCTTTTCGGATCAGCCATCTTGAATTTTAATTTTTTATGTGACATTTAGAATCTGTCTTAAAAAAACTCTATATAATGAGCTTTATTTGCTACAAAAGTGCCTGATTACTGAAATAAATATGCTTATCTTCGTAGAGTTGACCGAGAACCGAACTTTTGAGAATAGTAACAAAAAACCGAAGTTTAGAGAACGGCAACAAGGTCCATGGGTTAGTGTCTCTGTTTATTAAACTTATAAAGGAATTCAAAAACATAAACCTAGAAAAGTCAAATTGTTCAACAACATTGCACGAAAAGGCTTAAAAAGAAGTATGCTGTTGGGAAAAAGATAGGGGGACTGAAGCAGTTTCGTCCAACCTATTTGAAAAATAATTAGTACCACTGGCTCTTTCGCTAACGTTGTAATATCCAATATTGCGAATATGACATATTTTTAACCTACCTGTAATATAGGAAGGAAAAAGCAGAGAAATTTTCCGAAGATCCAGTTGTCGATCAGCATCACAGCCAAGGAAATAGGAAGTACAAAAATGCATTTGATTATATCTGATATTACCATGTTGATAAGAAACGCGTTCGTGGGATCTCTATATAATTTAAATTTTACGATATGGTAAAACATGGCGAAGTTCATGATTATGCCGCAAATTATGAGCAGCGAGTAGACGAAGATCCATAACGGATAAGTGTTATAAAAAACCGGCCTTAAGAACGGTCTTGAAAAATCCTCTGTTTCATTTCCAGGTTCTTTAAATCTATTGATCAGTTTAAAGATGAACTGGTTTCTCCAAGCGTAAGATGCATCCTCTTCTTCAGACATTTTTTGTTAATAGTTTGTCAAACTTTTCAGATTATCTTAGTAATTGTTGCTGATGGTCGATCCACCTTTTCATATGACATATTGCTTTTTTTGGTCTTCCATTCAACTTTTCACCACCTGCGGAATTAGAGAAAACCGGCTTATCAGATTAATTATTTTTCCAATAGTGGAATGGTCTTGTAACGATCTTTAAAAGAATAACAAAAAAATTATTGATTGGTATAATTCCTTTCAATGCAAATTTTACAACAGACATCAATTTTCTACCTCTATTGATTGGCTGTAAAAAATTGTAGGAAAATCACTGTTTCAAATACTTCGTCAAAATAAGTTTTATTCTCCACGTCTCTGTGCGCGAGTACGCACGAATTTTTCACGCCAAGCAGAGCGATTTCGATGTTCCGGTAGGAAATGAGCCAATGATAATTGCGTTAATACTTGTGGCTCTATTTTCCGCGAGAATTAAGGAAAAGGTCGGGAAATCGACGTCGACGGGTGATAATTCGTTTATACGCTCAATATTTGAAAAAAGTTGTAAATAAGTTCTCATAAAATACAAAAAAAAAGATGAGAAGATTATTTATTTCGTGATAATTCCATAATATTACATATATTGCTGTCATTGTACCATCAGAAATTTTTTTAGACATAACCTATACTAATTTCAATACGAATTAACAAGAAATGCCGTTTTACTACCATAAAGTTATAATTATGCACAAAATATTTTCACAATAGCTCATTACTTCGATAAATTCAATCAAATATAATTGTTGAAGTATTCATTGACACGATAAAATAATGGTTAGGTTTGGTTATTAAATGGAATTTGGAAATTTTAGCTCAAAATTAGAAAGAAGCCATTATTTAATCAAAATATTAAAATATCATTTCTAAGATTGGCGTCCTCGTGTCAATTTTCTTTAACGATTAAAACTTAAAAATTAATTCTTATATATGAATCGGTGGTGATTTTGCAGTTTGTTAACTTTTATCACTTCTAAAAAGACCCTTCTACACTTTCATAAGTTTTCTGATTAATATCTTGGATTTTGAAATAGAAATCTACGGTTTATATGATTCTGCTAGATTAGGCCCATAAGACACAATGTTTATTTAAAAGCTTATATTTCCTGCAGAAGGTGGTAAAAAATCTTATATTTTGCAAAATGATGGAGAATTAATACAAGTTGAACATATTTCAAGAACATTAAAAAATCCTGGATTCTACTTATTGAATGTTCCACCTTAAGGGTTGTTGCCAGAAAGTTGAGTATTTTCGACAGATTTTATTATTAAAAAAGAACAATTCTTATATAAAGTGACCAATCTGAACCATTTTTAACCTTTTAAAGTTTAGCAATATAAATTGGAAAGCCTTGTTATTGACGATTTTAACATTTTGTATCGATATGCTTGAAACCAAAACACATATATTCAACATTTAATAATTAAAAGCATTTAAAGATGAATATTTCTTTTAATTTTGAAATTGAAACGTTCAAAAGCAACAATTAATCATTTATTGTCATTATAATTATGAGTTTCATTATGACTGCAATTTTTTAAAGTGACGACATCCATGATGAAGGATCATTGATATCTATTGCGGTATAATTTATATTTTGCAAAATTAGATCCAATTCGATTGAAAAATTAAAATACAAAATTAAAATTACAAAATCAGATTCAATTTTACGTAAAATATGGAATTTATTGAAAGCATGTAATTCTTAAACTCTGTAATATTATTGCAAGCTGCATACTTGCATAAAATAAGATTATTCTTCGAATATGTAACTTTGTTAATGCATAGCTTCTGCGAGTACATCGATTTTTTAATGAATTCAGCACTTTAACATTTTATACGTACTCTCTTTTCCATTTTAATTGAAAGCTTAATGGTGTTTTGCTCAATGCTGAATTTGTTATGAATGTAGTATTCAAGAACTTTTTAGCACACGGATTGAAGTACATTTCTGAATTTAAGGTGTAACATTTTTAGGTATACTTTTGTACTGTGTATTAATCAATGCCAAAAATTGTGAAATATTATTATTATTAATATATTGAAAAAAATTATGAAACTAATTATTAACTATTATTATGAATTAAAAACTATTATTATTATTATTATTATTACACCATTAAGCCAAATCCCTTTCGGTGTAAGCGTGACTCACTCGGTTCTAGCAGAGATCAGGTAGTTCATATGAGAAAAATCAGGAAGGGATTTGTACAAGGCGGTAGAAGGGGGAGGGGTATAGATTTTCAGATTAATCTGGAATTTCCGTGTTGTTTATTTAAATAACGCCATCGTTACACATCACTGCTCCCACCCAGGTCGCTGATCAACCTCTCTAGCAAGCACCCCAGGCGAAGAGCTTCACAAAGTCATAATGTAAAGCTTTCCACTCAAGCCCATTAGTATCCAAGCTCTTTCGTTTCAGGCGTCACTCACTCCACTGATACTCTTCATCATGCATTCCTCATAAACTATTTGTCGCCATACTTTTCTGTCATGACATACCGCTTTAGCTTCCTTTACGTCTATATATTTTCTCATGCAAGCTCTTGTGTTTCTATGGCTTTTTATATTCTACGATTTAGGGTCTCATTCACAAATTCCAAGCTTTCTTTCATTGGTCTGCCTCTGGGTATACTACCATTTACTTTACCTCGATATACTTGTTCCGTTGGTCATTCATCTTTAATTCTCTCAACATGCCCAAACCATCTTAACGAATTTCTTTGACACTTTTGAAACAGTGTCTCTACACCACACTCTTTGAGGATTCTCTCATTACTGACTTTGTCCATTAGCGTTTTACCGTCAAATATAATCCGGTTATATTCAAAACGCTGCTTTGAAAATCGTTTTTAACCTTAATCTTCATTTACTGTAATATTTGTTTTGAAGATAACCTGATATAATAAAGAGTTTCAATTATTTGATGACAAATAAAATAATTTAGTATCCTCTAAAAAATAACAATAATAAAAATCTTATTATTTGATTAAGTAGTAATAACTTCTTTATTTGTTAATTTAATAACTCATTTCCTCCACCCTGCATTAAAAGGCTTTTTCTTATATTTTTGCATAATTACATTTCTGTGAATAAAAAGTATAATATTTTTAATTTAATTTAAGGGTAAGACAAGTTATTAACCAGTTAAGTGGCAATGGCGCCTACATGTGCAGAAAAAATCGGTGACAAAACTGGTAATGACGCATATATATGCGCACTTGGAATAACTGCCACAAAAGTCAATGGATTATGATAAAAATTGGTATGCCTTAGTTTTTTTGGTCGCTGATATCGAATCCGGGGTAAAAGTTGAGAAATTCAAAATGGCGGACTAAAATGTAAAAGTCACGTAATTTGAATGAAATTCAGTACTAAGGGTTTTTTTAGGTCGCTGGTGGCGAAAACGAGGTCAAAACTTAGAACTTCGAAATGGCGGACCCAATATGGCAGATCCAATATGGTAAACTAAAATGCAAAAGTCACGTGATTGAAATCAAAGACAGTACTTAGTGGTTTTTTTTAGTCGCTGATGTCAAATCCGGAGTCAAAATTGAAAAATTAAAAATAGCTGATAATATAGTACAATATTCATCAGCGACTTAATAAACTCTATAGTACTGCCTTTCATTCAAGTCACGTGATTTTTGCATTTTAGTCCGCAATATTGGATCCACCATTTTGAGTTTCCCAATTTTTGACCTTGGATTCGTCATCAGCGACCTAAAAACCCCTTAGGAAATGAACTTTCATGAGGAATACGGAATTATTTGCTTCTACCAGTTTTGGCAAATAACGTCGATTTCGAGCCTATCAGTTAACTGGTTAAATAATGTTTCAAAACTAAGTACATCGCTTTTGTAATTCATTCTAAAATAGATTTTTTATAAATTGTACTCAACGTTATTGAAAATTAAGGATGTTATAATACTTACTTCAATTGGCAGGTTAATGTTTTCATCAGAATTGATTCAAATGTATTTTTCAATAAAGAATCAATTATGAAGTCAATTCATGTAACAGTGTGTTATTTTGGTCATACGGTCCAGTAAAAAGAATAGTGGATTCACTTGTCAAGAATCAAGCTTTATTCGTCAATTCCTTTAAAAACCAACGTACGTTTCGACCTTGTTGCTGGCCTTCTTCAAGGTGATACATAACCAAAGTTAACATAATTTACACAGATGTAATAAACTCAAAATACTTACAATGAACAAAAAATTGTAAACAAACACATATTTTTGGAGTGAGCCAAAATTAGTTTTTTTTTATTATTGTCGATTAAAATGTATAAATAACATTATTTAAATAGTGCCCTTTAAAATATTTACAATTGAAACCTCAAAATTCCGAGGCTCCAATATAGTGATTTTACTACATTTTTGAATGAATAAACGAACACAAGGTGTTTTGATTTGAAAGGACAAACATGGACTAACGAAATACATTGTCGATAAAGTTATATTTCCATGAGTAATTAAGAAAGGTGGATATTAAAATAGAGACCCAAATGAAAAGTGCGCCAAAGTAAATTGGATTCAAGAATTGAAATAACATTTTGATTTTTATTTCTAAAGTTTATATATAAATGTGTTATAAAATGGTTTGATAAATTTGATTTATATTTAAAATTTCGGTTTTTAAATTGATTGAATTTTTAATGAATTTATTTGTAAAAATGGACTCTAGGATTCTTCGTTTGTGAGCATTATTTTCACGAGGTAAAATTTTGATAATTTTAATCTCAAAATCAAAATAATGATTAAATTGCCGTGCATTTTGTGACAAACGAGTATTTTGATTGCCTAATTCACAATCCCGTTTATGTACATAAATGCGAGTTTTTAGTCTCCTGCTAGTCTCACCAATATAAATTTTATTGCAACATTCACAATTTATCATATAAACATTACACGATGAGTTTTCTTTGTTGTCTTTATCTTTATTTTTAAAGAAAGGAAATTTATTAAGTGCTTTGTTCTTAGTGAAATAAACATAATTATTGTATTTTTTTAAAGAACACCTAAGACGTTCCGAAAGACCTTCAACATGTGGTAACGATTCAACATGGTAACGATGGTTCAGATTTATTGTAATTTTTATTCCATTTTGTATTTTTAGACGAATTATTATAAATTTAATGGATTCTTTCTTTGATGATTTTATTTATTCCAAAAGTCCATAAACCGGACATAAAATGGCGGTTTATTGTTTCCGCAGTAGGTTCCCCAACTTATAATTTAGCAAAATACATATCTAATTGTTTAAAACCAATTTCAGGTAAAATTAAAGCGTTTGTAAAGAATAGTTGGCATTTACAAAAAGAGTTTAAAAATATTAAAGTTCCTGATTCACATTCCATAGTTTCACTTGATGTGGTATCTGTGTATGATAATATTCCATTGGACCTTCATTGGATTGTATTGAAGAAAAATTAAATTTAAGCCATAATTTAACCAAAATCTCCAAAAATGAATTTTTAATTGCCACTAAAACAGTATTAAACAAGACAGTTTTCTCTTTCAATAATAATTTTTTTTTTAAATTTTAGGTTGCCCTATGGGCTCTCCATTATCCCCTATTGTTTCGAATTTAGTAATGGAAGATATAGAAAAAAAGGCTCTTAATGATTTAACTTTTATTCCTATTCTTTACAAACGATATGTGGATGACATCCTAGCAATCGTTCCTGCTGAAAAAATAGATGAACTCCTAAACACTTTCAACAATATGGAAAATTCAATTAAATTCACTATTGAAAAAGAAGTTAATAATTCTCTTGCTTATCTAGATTTATTCATTATGAAAACTCTAGAAGGAAATTTAACTACAAATTGGTATAAGAAAATATCTAGGTCAGGACGTTATTCGAATTATAACTCCCATAATTTATTTTGTCAAAAAGTTGGTCTAATTAAATGTCTTATTGATAAATGTGCTAAATTGAACGATATTAAATTCCGTAAAGAAAATTTACATCAATTAAAAATTACTCTCATGCAAAATAATTACCCACTTCAATTAATAAATAAAATCATCGAAGAAAGAATCCATGAAATTCATAATAATTCGTCTAAAAATACAAAATGGAATGAAAATTACAATAAATCTGAACTATATATATATATACGTATCGTTACCATATGTTAAAGATCTTTCGGAACGTCTTGGGGGTTCTCTAAAAAAATACAATATTAATTTTTATTTCACTAACAACTACACACTTAATAAATTTCCTTTTTTTTTAAAATATAAAAACAACAAAGAAAACTCATCTTGCATTGTATATATGATAAATTGTAAATGTTGCATTAAAATTTATATTGGTGAGACTAGCAGGAGACTAAAAACTCGCATTTATGAACATAAACGGGATTGTGAATAAGGCAATCAAAATACTGGTTTGTCACAACATGCATGGCAATTTAATCATTATTTTGATTTTCAGATTAAAAATATCAAAAATTTTAGCTCGTGAAAATAATACTCACAAACGAAGAATCCTAAAGTCCATTTTCATAAATAAATTCATTAAAACTTCAATCAATTTAAAACCCAAAATGTTAAATATAAATAAAATTTATCAAACCATTTTATAACAGATTTATATCTAAAGTTTAGAAATCAAAATCAACATGTTATTTCAATTCTTAAATCCAATTTACATTGGCGCACTTTTCATTTGGGTCTCTATTTTAATATCCACCTTTCCTAATTACTCATGGAAATATAACTTTATCCACAATGTATTTCGTTAGTCCATGTTTGTCCTTTCAAATAAAAACACCTTGTGTTCGTTTATTTATTCAGAAATGTAGTAAAATCACTATATTGGAGCCTCGGAATTTTGAGGTTTCAATTTTAAATATTTTAAAGGACACTATTTAAATAATGTTATTTATAAATTTTAATCTTCAATAATACAAAAAAAAAACTAATTTTGGTTCTCTCCAGAAATATGTGTTTTTTTCTCTTGGAAAATAACCAAAAACTGTGTCTTGGATGATTCAATTAATATCACTACAGGTAAATTGAAAAATTTGTTGTTTATAATTTTTTGTTCATTATCAGTTTTTTTAGTTTATTGCATCTGTGTAAATTATGTTAACTTAGGTTATGTATAACCCTGAAGAAGGCCTACATAAGGTCGAAACGTACGTTGGTTTTTAAAGGAATTGACGAATAAAGCTTGATTCTTGACAACTGAATCCACTATTATTTTTACTGGACCATATGACCAAAATAACACATTCTTACATGAATTGATTCCATTATTGATAACAACGGTGGAAGAAAATTTCACAGTGTGGATGATATTCCAAGCACTGAACATATAGATAAAGAATCAATTGCCAAAACATACATTCACTTGTCAATACAAAAATCAACGGTACAATTTTTGTAAGTACAACACTGAAAATTTGACTATATTAGCTATGGGTGCTATTTAATGATATTCTGTATTTCGACAGACGAAAAATACTGTATTCAAATAGATAGTAATAATTAGAAGATATTTATTTATGTTAAAATTAAACAATATATCAGCACATCAACGATTTTTCGTTTTTATTTTCTATTAGCTTTTCCCTCAGTAGGGTCAATTTATTTATGCAAGAATTCGTCGTTGGAAAAAGCTAACCTGTAGGCTAACTAATATAATTATTTGAATTTGTAACCAAGAATTTGACAGTTTTATGCGAATAAGTTTTAATTCTTCATCAATTTCCATAACGGTCAAAGTGATACATTTTTTTATATAAGTTATTAAATATGCGCTTGTTCAGTAAGCACAACCGCAGAAGGCTGGATATGAACCACGAGAAGGTATTTGTCAACTTTTACAACATTTTAAATCATATTACAAACAGTATTACGACTATGACGGTCGTTTTTAAATTTTGTACGCAGTCGATTTACTTTTTCGATCTACTATTCCCTTGAGAAGGTTCTTCTTACTTATGATTACTCACAAATTTTAAATTTCAATAGTTTTTAACGAGTGCTGGCTTGCTTCTCCAAATAAGCTATGTAAATATAACCATAACGGTCGAAATGTCAAAATCTAGGTACATAATTATAATGCCTAGAACTTTATTTGAATAGAACAAAATACGGATTTTCTCAAATAAACATAATTCTGGTTTAATTATATTGAAATTCTATTCTTGTTTTATAACCTTATCTTATATCGCCGTAAAGTTGAAGCATAAAAGGCAAAAGAAAATGTTGGTCAGGACGTGTTGACTTCATTAAACATTGAATATTCAAACAGCAATTACTTTTGATCTAGAGTACAAAATTGTGTCTGAACCTATTTGTACAGTCTACTTTACACTATAATACATACCTCGAATTGAAAATGTCTTCGGTATTTACTGTAATTACTTACATAACTTTGATGGACAGAATAGTGAAAATTTGTAGTGATATGCTTATAAGAAAGTGAGAAATATTCTATACTAAGGCAACTTTTGTGTATATTCACGAAAAATATAGAAAAAAATACAAATGTAATCAAACGTTAGTTGTCGAGAAAAAAATGAAAATAGAGCAGTCTGTGGAACCCTATATTCTATATATTAAATATAATTAATATAGTACGTTATTAACATGACAAGCCTTAGATATATTTACGCTTCAAACCTTATCTATGCAGGAAATAAAAATTGTGTAGCCCTTCATTCATAAAATCAAATATTCTTACCCTCTGAAAGTACTTTTATTATATTTACTTCATTTTCACTATTTAGCTCGACTTGACATTTTGCTCCTGCAAAAACAAATATTTTATTTGATGCAAAAATCAGGTTTGAACTTTTGCAATGAAAATATTTTCCGATAAACATTACGAAGAGTAAGAGCGTCTGAGTTAGGACTTCCGGTGCGGTGTGACAATCGAAGGACACGTCCTTCCGGCTGTGTCACTTTTTGATAGAATAAGGTGGATTGTGTAGAAGAAAGAATGCAGAAGGGTGTATGAAAAGATTTCTGGTGGTAAAAAGACAAGGTGGAAGTGTAGGAATAAAGGTGGAGGTGGTTTCCGTTAAGAAAAAGGTGGGCGAAGAAAGTGACACGTGCACGTTTGAGGAAAATATTGAAGAGTGAGATGTTTCCGAAGGAGACAGAGAAAACGAAGGCGTTCGGCGTGCGTATCTTTGTGAGATTGATTACACTGCCGTCCATTTTTAGGTATAAGAGAATAAAATGGATAAAGGCGGATAAAGACACGCGAGCAGACAAAGGTGTTTGGCGCACGTGTCTTGCTTTAAAATAATTGTAAAAATATGCTGGTGAGAGGCGGAAGGCAGAGTCGGCGGGATCGAGATTTCTACTGAACAGTAATTCCCTTTTTTTTCTTATTTTACTTTATTTTAATACCATTAAGCGAAATTCTTTACGGGGTAAGTATGACTCCCTCGGTTCTAGCGGGGATCAGGGAGTTTATATAAGAAAAGTGAGACAGGGAAGTGTACGAGGCGGTATAAGGGGGGGGGGGGGGGATAGATTTTCATATCAATCTAGAATTCCCGTAGTAGTTATTTAAGTAACACGTTCGTTCCGCAATACTACTTCGATATAAATCGCTGATCAAGCTATCTAGTAATCGTCCTAGAAGAAGAGTTTTACAAAGTTACCGTGTTTCATAGACCAAACAAAAATACGTAAACTAACTAAAAATCACATAGTAAGATCCATACTCTTTACTCTAATTACCTTCCTTCACATCCTTTACGTCCATACATTTTCTCATGCAAGCTCTTGTGCTTCTATGACTTTTCATATCCTTTTGCCTTAGAGTCTCATTCACACATTCCCACCACTCTTTCCTCGGCCTGCCTCTTTGTACGCCACCATCAACTTTACTTGAATATGCTTGTTTCGTCAGTCGTTTATCTTTCATTCTCTCAACATGCCCAAGCCATCTCAGCAAATGTCCATTAGCGTTTTACCACAAACATTTCGCAGGAATTGCATGTCAACCGCGTTAACTTCACCCTCATCCTTTACTTGATAGGTCCAGATCTCGCTACCATTCGGTAATGGCTCCTACCATGCCGATAACCTTCCTACCCTCATTCATACGGCTGAATATTTCTCCATCAATCTTTCCATCAGTAGTAAATAAAATTTCAAGATACCACACGTAATTATTAACTTTTTCTATTCTCTCATCGTCTAAGGCAATGTTGCAAACTGTTTTCTCACCCTTTCCTTGAAACAAAATAATTTTTGTTTTATTTACGTTAATTTAAAGGCTTATGTTCTTCATTCTTGCATTCACTTTGCTCAACATTCTTTGCAATTGTCTTCGATTGACTCTGCCACAACAACCTTATCATCTGCAAGCGCTAACCCACGCACCTTCACGGTCCCGAGTTCCACACCTTCTCCGTCGAGGAAGGCCATTCTTAGACATTTATCCATGAATATAATAAAAAGCTAAGAGGACATAACGCATCCTTATTCAACACCTTGTCTAATATCAAACCAATCATTCAGTTCTCCATTTGCCCTTACACACGCTTTTAGGAGCCAACCATTGACTTCATACTTTTTTAGGACTTCCCAAAGCTTAAGGATCGTGCACATAATACGTCACACGTTTTTCTATTGTTTATATCGTTGTACCCATTTTAACTTCGAAGCAATTTTATTCTCGTCTTTATTTAAACAAAGGAAAAACGTGTGATGTATTATGTGCACGGCCCCTCACTTCCATACACCTTATTAAACGCTTTTTCTAGGTCAACAAATGCACAGAAAATTTTCTTGCTTACTCTCAAGTTTTTTTTGGGATCTGTCTTAAGTTAAATATCTGATCTGCACAGGATCTTCCTATCATAAATCCCCGTTGGACTTCCCAGATCTCTTCTTCTGTTATTTACATTACCCTACGAATAAGTATTTTTCAATATATTTCGCCTCCTGTACTTAGTAAGCCGGTAACTCTGTAATTATTGCAATTGCTTTTATCAACCTTTCCCATATATATTGGAACGATAATTGCCTTTTTCCAGTCATCTGGAACTTCCCCTATCTCGGTACATAAATTTATCAACTCGCTCAGTCTGTGAGGTATATATTCGCCACTTCTTTTTAGCATATCAGCGTGTATACCATCTACGTCAGCAGCCTTATCATTCTTCAAGTTCTTAATTATATCGAAAAACAAAACTTTCGAAAAACCTCCGCCACTATCTATTTCAAATTTCAAATGCACTTCAACAAGTTCCCTTTTTTCTTCATTAAACTGAATTAATCCTTGTACATAATTGCAAAATACTAAAGTTTCTGCAGTAGTTGCAGTTTTGTTATTTTCAGTGTTAATCGCATTACACGCTTTCATAATGTAATACAAATCAAGAGACTGATACAAATTTTTTATTTATTTATTTTAACCTGGTTGAAATAATTTTCTGTCATTCATAACCACGCGAAGAGCTGCTGTAATACCTTGCACTGTATTCGTTGGAAGCCCATAACTTGTTCACATTTTTAAAATATCTTCAGCGGAAACACGCTTTCGTTTTCTGCTTTCTGATTACTGTTCAGTAAAGAAATTTTCAAAGGCTTTCCATGTTTCTGAGATAAAGCAACAACATTATTTCCATCTAATTTATTTTTTTCAGTGTTTCGATGGATCCACTGCAAAGTGCTCTAATTCTGGCTCTGTCCGTATACCATTCCAGGTTTTTTTTTCTGCCCGTATACAGCTCTAAGTCACTTGTAGCAAATTTTTCAGGAGGCTGATTAAAGTTTAAAATGTTTTTAAATTCAGAAAGACGGTACTAAATAATGAAAACGGTATTGATAAATATCTCGAGTTTTTACCTCGATACTGTCAACAAACATTTGCGAATAAACATGTTTATAATCATAAACGTATTATAATTAAGCAATGACTTTTCCCCATGGTAAATTATTTTGATCATTATTTCAAGTAAAATAATTTTTAAGTATAATGCATTATACTGAAAACTTAAATCTTTGCACAATTTCACAATGCTTTCAATCATTATTTCGCACATGTATTATACGTTTGCAGCCCTGCTTCTAAATTTCTCGATTTGAGTTGGAGCATTCTAGCTGTGAAATCGGGAGGGTAACCAATTTAGTTTTTTTCTTATATTCTTCTCTAATATTGCACAGAATTGTATAATATTTTACCCGACGACGCAAAATGATCTATTCATTCGTGCTATCATAACAATAAGTCAAAATCGAAAAAAATGACTTAGAACTGTATACGAACAGAACGCGAGTTAGACCCGTCGTTTTGTCCCTTTTTTATTTGAAATCACTTTAATCAAATGACAGACCAAATGTTCTTTTTCTTTTAGTGGCATATCATTTATAATATGATCTTTCAAATTTTTGTAACGTTTCGGTGTATAAGAAAAATGTGATTTTCCTATTACTACTTCTGAACGGCACTTTTTGCAATATCTTGTTTTATTTTTTTCTTCCGCATTTGATGTGTGTTTCTTACAAAATTGATGTGTCCCGGTGTTTTCACTAAGTTACACACAAGTCGCATTTGCATAATTAACCCTTTTTCAATTTGGTTTTTTGATTTATTAATTTGAATGTAGAATAATCTGTTAATCATTGTAGTTTCATCTCACTGTAGTTTCATCGCTTTTGAGCGAACGATAAACAAGGATTCTGCAGGCATTACAAATATCTACATACAAGGAGGCGATTATCTTCAACATCATAGCTCACAATCTTTTGAATAAGATTTTTAAATGATTACTAATCTTAAACAATTGTTTCTCTTTTTTAGAACAAAGAAGGCAAACTTTCGCCCAGTTATTCATTGTGAGTTCCAGAATGATCTTTAGATTTTGTAGGCATATATCACGATTTTTTCACAACAACCCACTTGTTCAAAATATTCAAAAACACTAAACAGCTACGGAATTTGCGCGATGCAATATTGGCAAAGATATCATGCCTATTCCATTAATGTTTAGAATCACGTGTTGCTGTGTGTTGTTGTTGTGTTAACTCAGGCATGTATACAGGGTGTCCCAAAGTTCGCGCATACGGACCACATAGCTCGAATACTGGTGAAAAACTAAAATCATATTTTAGAGCTCAAAAATGTTGAATACTCATTATTTTTTGAGATAAAGAAGGTCAAAGTTGGCCAATCATTTGCGTTTTTCAAAGTTAGGCAGAGGTACTTCAATTTTTATTTAAGTCCTCGACAGCAACCCAATTCACGCAAAAAAAATTTCTGCTTCACAACAGTGACCTTTAAAAACAAATTCGCAACGACGAAACGTGAAATGTGGTGAAATGATTTGAAAAATAATAAACCATCAAACTTTATTTTTATCTAAATGATTGAAGTTGATTATAATAATTTCGTAAAATTTAATACCTAAAAAGCTTCATCAAGTTTAAGTCTGCAAAAGCTTTTTTGTATTTAATCTTACATGAATATTAGGTAGGTGTCCCCCTCCGATTTTCTTCGGTCTCACATGTGTTGTAGTACTCGTAAAACTAAGCGACACGTATTTTTTCTTACGTGCTAAAAATGGTTTTAAGGGGGTAAAAACCACTCCCGAAAAGTGTGGTACCAAATACCCATTTAATTGTTTCACATATAATAACAGAATCTTTCACAATCAAACCAACTCGAACATTGTCCTCGCAATAGAAGATGAAAAATCTGATTTTGTCAAATTGATCGAAAAAATGTGTTGGGGATAAACTACCCCACAATAATTTTTAATTATACAAAAAACTTCCAAACGGGCATGATTTGAATTAAAAAAATCTGGGAAAAATATATGTTGCACGCGATAATAAAATAAAGTTTACGTATTTTTGCATTTTTTGCATTTTGACGAGATATCAATATTTATAAGGGGTTTACCCTTAAGTGCATTTTATTATATTTCTGCTATATAAAGGAAGTTTCGCGTACAAAACCGATCAGAAAAATTTCTTGACGCAGAGGGTTGAAAAATGTAAATTTCTCAATTTAGACAAAAATTTACATGGGGGTAAACTACCCCAAAGGAATTTACGAGTATACAATAAAATTACCAAGTTCGTATAAATTCAAGCTGAAAAATCTGGGAAAAATATATGTTGCACGTGATAACAAAATAAAATTTATCGGACCAACAATCATCATTAGACTTGTTTATTCATTGTACGTGGTACAGTAGTGATGCTCTTCAAAGAAATGTTTTAAACGCGAAGATTTTTTTCACCACGAACATCTAATAACGGCTACATTTTCACATCCTTCAATTTCACATAATGTGTTGGAAAATGTTTTGAAGGAAAAGTCTACCGGATTTTCAAATTCTCCTGGTTTTTCTGCAACGTAACCACTTTCAAACCAGGAGTACTTAAAAAGACTCTGATACCTTGGTGAAGATAATTGATGATGTACTAAAGACTGTAACTTTATAATATTATTTCGTATGTGCAGATTTAAATCATAGTCTAACAGTGTAACTGATTCTGAAAAATGTCGCACATATTCTTTCCATATGCGAAATCCGTAGACGTCAAGGGGCTAAAATTTTCCAGTAGTGCCTTTTGGTATAATCATAGAAATTATATTCTTTCCAGCAGGTGCTGCTTGCCGTACAACTTCTGGGCAATGTCCAGTCCAAGAGTCTATGAGCAACACGCTTTTCGGCCCAACATTCGGGAAAAAAACATTTTCCAACCAGCTCTGAAAATGTTCTGTAGGCAAAATAATTTGTCAAATTTAATGACGCTGATAACTTTATTTTATGACTAAAAATTATTAGAAATAAACAAATTTACCAGGCGTAAGTTTTCCAGATTTGGATGCAGCTACAAAGACATTTATAGGCTGAAAAATGGTTTCTTGCACAATGGGTCCAAATTTTCCACTTGACTTTTTTAACACAAGATAAAGTGGAGACAGAAGCTTTCCATCCGCAGAAATCGGGTTGAATAGTGTAGCTGTGAGTTGTAGAAGAAATAGACTGGACGACACATTCGACTTTTCGTGTACCTTCAATTGCCAATGTTCTCCCAGAATGCATTTTTAACTAGAATCTACTTTGATCCGAGTTATAAACAGTCTCTCTCCCATATTGAGTGATGTACGGCTTCACTTGATTCACAAAATTCTCCGCATCTACTTTTAGCTTTCCTTATCTTCTAATGTTTTTCTGGTGATAAATTTGTTGACTTTTCTGGAAGTTATTCGGTGAGTTCGTTTAAACCTGCACTCCCACGAGTCAGATGCCTTAAATCGTGTATCATCAAAATCAAGGATGTTTTTAGCATGTAGACCCCATTTCCGTAAGTCTGCATCGTGAACTATCATACCAGCATCAATTGCACTTTTAAAATTGTTCAATGTGTACTCTGCAATACGGTGCAACTTTTCCATATATGTACCTCCTTTATTTACTTGTCCTGCCCATCGCCTCAACTGACGTACTGATGTTAGTTTTCTGAACCGATTTTGAACAGCACTTAACTCACGATTACTTTTTCTTGTTCCGCTTCTCCAAAACTCCACTGCTCTTTGTTTATAATCGAAGCCAACACCTTCGTCATCTTTCGTACAAACCGTCATCTTTCGTACAAACAGCTTCATCTGTTCTGGAACCAAGTTTAGGAGTCCACTCTGCATAATTCTTAGCCTGAATTAATATTTCTTGAAAAAAAATCTGCCAGTTGTTGTTCTGCATTATTAACTTCACTATCAGGTATGTTCCTGGTTTGGAATACAACTAGCAAAAGGTTTATTACATTCAAGGGATTTATCAGCATCTTTAAAAGACTAGATAAACTGTCCACTGTTTTTCATTGTAGAAACAAAGATATTGACTTCTTAACTCGAGAACGATGGAAGCAAGACTGAACGATTAATCGATATCTCGAAAAAAGCTTCTTCCTAAAAATAAAACTTGCCTCATGTACATTTCAATGTATTCGTAAAGATGCGTGGGTCGAGGAAAACAGCCACTTAATCAGTTCATCATTCTGCATTAGTTAAAAATGTAATTCATGTATTTCAAAAAATATAAACTGACATATATAAGTTTCTTGAATGTATAGAAACATAATAAAACACCGTCAAGAGTGGTTACCCCCTATAAAGTGATTTCTTGGGGAAATGGAAAAACACGTAAATTTTATTTTGTTATCACGTGCAATATATATTGTTCCCAGATTTTTCAGCTTGAATTTACACCCATTTGGTAATTTTATTGTATACTCGTAAATTCCTTTGGGGTAGTTGACCCCCATGTAAATTTTTGACTAAATTGAGAAATTTACATTTTTCAACCCTGTGTGTGAAGAAATGTTTTTGCTCGGTTTTGTACGCGAAACTTCCTTCATTTAACAGAAATATAATAAAATGCACTTAAGGATAGTTACCCCTTATAAATTGATTTCTTGTAAAAATGTAAAAATACGTGAACTTTATTTTATTATTGCGTGCAACATATATTTTCCCCAGATTTTTCAGCTTGAATTTACACCCATTTGGTAATTTTATTGTATACTCGTAAATTCCTTTGGGGTAGTTTACCCCGATGTAAATTTTTGATTAAATTGATAAATTTACATTTTTTAACCCTCTGTGTGAAGAAATTTTTTTGCTTGGTTTTGTACGCCAAACTTCCTTTATTTAGCAGAAATATAATTAAATGCACTTAAGGGTAGTTAGCACTTATAAATTTATTTCTCGTCAAAATGAAAAAAATGCAAAAATACGTAAACTTTTTTTTATTATCGCGTGCAACATATATTTTTCCCAAATTTTGTTGGTTGAAATCATGCCCGTTTGAAAGTTTTTTGTATAATTAAAAATTATTGTCGGGTAGTTTACCCTCCAAAAATTGTTTTTAAATTAGAGCCTCAGAGCTTCTTCTGAAAAAAGATTTTTTTTGTGGTTCGGCTGAAATTCAATTTATGGCCAAGTATCAATTAATTAATTAATAGTAATCAACAATTTAAATAATATCTGTAATAATTGTTACGGAATTGTTATTCGAATAATTGTTTATTTTCATAAGAATTCGTTTAATTTTCATTATCTTTAACGGGTTCTTGATCAATATCTTTCACCGAACTATTTCTCCCCCGTCTTGGAATAATTTAAAAAAAATTGAAAGTATTTTTATGAGTTTCGTTTTTCACTTGTTTTCATACTGATACTTACCATAAGATGAATTTCAGCCTAACCAACAAAAAATTTCAGGAAAGGCGCTTAGTCTCTGATTTAAAGACAATAAATTTACCTCTCTAACTATGAATATTTAATTAAATTTAACTAATAGTTACTCAAATGATGATTGACTTCCACCATCACCAAGTAATTGCAATGAACTAATTGTCAGTCAAATCTAACTAATTCTCAGTAGAAAAATGTAGCGAAACATTATTGAAAATAATGTAACTAATTTTATAGTCAAATTAAAAAACATAATTTTTTTCAAATAAATCCATTCGCGAAATTTGACTTGAAATTAATTGAATAATAATAACCAATTGAATCAGTAACTATCTTTTCGCTTTTCAATTAGTCATTTTTCGTTAATACAGACTTACTTAGAAAGTAGAGTTTTACTTATCTGCCACATTCGAGTTACGTTAGCCTTCATTCACAAATTAAGTTGTTGATTAATATTAATTAATTAATTGATACTTGGCCATAAATTGAATTTCAGCCTAACTATGAAAAAAAATCTTTTTTTTAGAAGAAGCTCTGAAGCTCTGATTTAAGAATAATAACTTTACCACGCTGAAAAAAACCAGTTCTCGTCAGATCACTGAAGTTAAGCAGCGTTGGGCACGGTTAGCACTTGGACGGGTGACCATTCCAGAAAACTGAGTGCTGTTGGCACATCGTGGGTGTGGTGAGCCCACACTTGTAGTTATTTACTACAAGTTATCAACCTAGAAACACTACCCGAATCGGGTAGTGTCACGCCTACCCCGAAAGGTAAATGGCTTAATGGCTTAATGGTATACTCTGAATATTGAATTAAATTTGACTAATTATTACTCAAATGTTGGCAGACTTCTAGCATCACCAAGTAATTGCAATTAACTAACTGTTAGTCGAATCTACGTAATTCTTGGTAGAAAAATGTACCGAAACATTATTGAAAAAATGTAACTAATTTTTTTGTCAAATTGCATAAAATACAGGTTTTTACATTCTCATTCTAATGAGAAGGTATTGGTTTTATGTAAAATTTGACATAGTCGGTTTTCATAAAATCTCCACGTTTTGAGACCCCCTGAGTTAGAAAAAACGATTTTTACCAAGGTGTCTGTCTGTCTGTAGTCTGTCTGTCTGTCTGTCAGTCTGTCTGTCTGTCTGTCTGTCTGTCTGTCTGTCTGTCTGTAGCCACGATAACTTTCGAAAAAATGATCAGATTTGATTGAGCTTTGGCACACTTTTTTATGGCCGAAAAATAGAGAACGAGTTCGTTAACCAGCTATTTTGGATGAAAATCCAAAAAGTGAGCACATTTTGAAAATTTTTGAGACCACTTTTTTGGAAGATTTGAAAATTCTATGTACGGTTATTAGTAGTACGCAAAATGAAGAACAAAATATTCTTATGACTTTTCGTGATAAAAAAAAAATTACTGGAGTTATAGCATTTTCAAAATTCCAAAAAACAAACGAAAATGAACATTTTAAGCCGAAAAACGCACGATAAATCAAAAAAGCCATTTTTCTTTCAAACTATGCAAGATACCAGAAAAGATCATTTTACCAAAATTGTGCACCTAAAAAAGATCTACAAATTTCTTATCAATCACTTTTTGATATGACGCGCAGTTTTTGTTTTATTCGTAAAAAACAGCATTGAAAATAGAAAAATCAAATTTTCAGACTAATATTACCAGCTACGAAAAAATGACTGAAACAAAATTTGTTCATCCAAGGAAGAGGTACAAATTTATTGTGACTCATGTTTCGATAGGATGCGTGGTTTTTGTTTTATTCGTGAAAATAACATTGCCAGTAAAAAAAATCAAATTTTTGAAAAAACAATGTAAGGTACGAAAACATATAAATGAACAAAAATTGTGCATTCAAAAAAGACTTACAAACCCGTAATCAATTTTTGTGGTAAGAATATATTCAAAATGAAAAAATTAACTTTTTTGATAAACGGCACAAGCTAAAATAAAATGTTAACTAATAAAATTTGTCGCCTGAATTATATCATTACTTTTCATTTGAAATCAAATACCAATTTAGTAATTTGTATATGAAGAACATATAACACGAAGCACAAAGTGCGCGCTCAGTGTATTTACCAAATCGCACGCCGTAAGTGCGCTCCAACTTTTTTGTTTCTATCATACGGTTCAAATGATTTTCAAATCAAATATCGAGCGCGAAGCGCGAGTGTCTGGATGAGAATGTGTTCCTTAAGGTCGATAGAACCTTGCGTAAATAAAGTTCCTTTTCAGTTTAAAATAAAAACAAATTTAACAATCACTTAATATGTAGAGGTTTTGATAATTTTATAATATTTGCAAACAAACTTTTTCTTTTCATCGAAGTCGAACACGAAGTTCAAAAATCTAGAGGAGCCGAGCGTAAAGCGCGATGCAAATACGCCCGAGCGCGTAGCGCGAGGTGAATACATAATCGAGCGCGAAGCGCGAGATAAATATATGATCGAGCGCGAAGCGCGAGATCCAACAGTCGCGCGCCCTAGGCGCGCTCAAACTTGCGAGCGAAGCGAGCCGCGCGCGAAGCGCGCCATGAGAATGTACCCGCGAAGCGGGCAGATTTTTTCTAATCAAATTAGTTAAATAATAATAACTAATTGAATCAGTGCTATCTTTTTGCTTTTTAATTAGTACTTTTTCATGAATTCAGATTTGCTTAGAGAACGGAGTTTTACTTGCCTTAAACGTTCGACTTACGTGAAACTTGATTCACAGAAGGTTCGTGATCTTGTTGGGTATTTAATCAACAATTGTACATGTTTTTACTAAGATTAAATACAAAAAAGATTCTTCAAACTTAAACTTGATTACGCTTTTTAGGTTTTAAATTACGAAATTATTATAATCAACTTCAATCATTTAGATAAAATGAAAATTTGATGCTTTATTATTTTCCAAATCATTTCACGTTTCGTCGTTGCGAATTTGTTTTCAAAGGTCACTGCTGTAAACGAGAAAACTTCTTAGCGTGAATTGGGTTGCTGTCGAAGATTTTTTTTTAAATTGAAGCATCACTGCCTAACTTTGAAAGACGCAACGTGATTGGCCAACTTTGACCTTTTTTATCTCAAAAAATAATGGGTATTCAACATTTTTGAGCTCCAAGATATGATTTCAGTTTTTCACCAGTATTCGAGCTACACTGAAAAAAAAATTTACTTGATTCAAGCAAATGCGTTTCTTTGTTTTTTTTTCTTTCGACCAAGGAATTGTTTACTTCAGTTAAGTTAATATTGTTTAGATGCAAAAGATGCAGGCATTAATTCAAGGAAATTATTTCTTTGTGTGAAATTTCTTTAATATAAGTAAATATTTCTTTGCATTAAATGCGAAAAATATCAAGACAAAGAAATGATTTCCTAGAAGGTAGGAACCTAGGTTTATTGAATACGTTTTAGGCGCCTAAAGAACTCCTTCTTTAGTCCAATGAAATCGATTCCTTGAAATGGATAAATATGTTTTAGAATCGAATAATTCATACATCATTGGAGCAATTAGTTAATTTTTTTTGAGTCAAGAAAATATTCACTCAAGATAAATGAATTTTCATTCAATTGAAGAAATATTTATTTCATGCTAAGAACTGTCAAAACCATAATAATAAAACAGTTATCTAAATTTAAAAAATATTCTTTCACGATAAATCGATATTCGTTCAATTGAAAAAAAAAATTATTTAACACTATAAGTTGATATAATTGTTGCAACGAAATAATGACTCAAATTGAAGAAATACTTATTCAAGATAAATGAATATTTATTCAGTTAAACAAATATTTATTGCATTCTAAAAATTATCATAATTAACACAATAATAAAATTGTTTGAATGTAAAAAATATTCTTTCAATACAAATGTATATTCATTAAATTGAAAGAAATATTTATTGCAAGCTAAAAGTTGATATAATAATTGCAACGAAATAATTACTTAAATTGAAGAAATATTAATTGAAGATAAATGAATATTCATTCAATTAAATTAATATTTATTGCATTCTAACAATTATTGTAATCAACACAATGCAAGTATTATTTAAATTTAAAAAATATTCTTTTAATATAAAGGTATATTCACTAAACTGAACAAAATATTTATTTTATGCCAGAAGTCGACATAATCATATCGCAATCAAATAATTACTTGAATTGAAGAAATATTCTTTTGAGATAAAGGAATATTACATCCAATTCAAGAAATATTTGCTGCATTCTAATAATTATCATTGTCAAAACAACGCAAACATTATTCAAATATAAAAAATATTCTTTTAATATAAATGTATATTCATGAAACTCAACAAAAATATTTATTCCATGCCAGAAGTCGACAATCATCGCGAAGAAATATTTATTTGATTCAATGAGTTCGATTCTTTGAATTGATTCGGACACATTTGAATCAATTAATTGTGCATATTTGAATCAAGTCTTTAAGTTTATTCAAATCAAAGCAATAATAATTTAATTCAAAATAATATTAATTAAATTAAAAATATATTTATTTGTTGCAAAGAGTTCATGCATTTATACCAATGAAGCATTTATTTAGATGAACAAGGTATTGTGTTTGCATACATATTTATTTCTTTATTTGAAGGAAATGTTTTATTTCCTTACTAGAATTTAAATATTCATAACAAATAAACATTTTTTCCAACAAAGTAATTTTTTTTTCAAATCAAACATTCAATAATTTGGCATAATTGGTTTCAATTGAATACTTCTTTAGATCAAAGAAATCTGTTGTTAAATTCAATATCCATGTTTTTGATTTGAAGAAATATTTCTTTGGCATTTATGGCAAGAGCTAAATACGGCTTTCCGCCTCATAATTTCCATGTTGTAACAGCGTTGTGGTCATCGTTGTGGATTTGACACTCGACGGACCCAAGTTCGATTCCTGCTGGAGGTGGATTTTTCATCGAATTTTTCTGTTTCAGGTTCATCAAGATTGTAAAATATATTCGTGATGCGTTGTTTAAATGAAATATGTATAATAATAACAATGTTAATTATAATTTAGGCTGAAAGAATCCATTTGTTTATTTAGGAAAATATGTACTACAGTTGAAGTACGAACTACTTTATTGCACTCGCGCATGGTTTAGGCAAAAGAAATATTTGTTTGAATCAGTGGGATATTATTTTGCTTCAAATACTCAAAAATTTGATGCGAAGAAATAGTTTTGTGAGCCTATAAAATATTTGCTTGACTTTAAAATATGTTTCTTTCCATCAATTCACATATTCTCATCTCAAAGAAATATTCATTCCCATTCATGGCACATTCATTTGGAACAATGAGTCATTTATTTGGTTTAAAATGTATATTTTTGTCTTTGATTCATATTTCTTTGATTTAAAGAAATATTTCCATCCGATCAATAGGTCGTATTTTTGAATTACAGTACGCTTCATTGAAACAAAAAATCAAATCTGTCAATTAAAAAAACGTTTATTTTATCCGATCGACAATACTTTCAATTAAGAAAATATTTCTTAGAATTGAAATTGTATTCGATCATATCAACCGACTGATTTTTAAATCCAAATATCTAATTTCATTCAGTTAAAGGCATCGTCCATTCGCTCAAATAATATTTCAGAGGCTGAAGTAATTATTTGTTTGCTTCAATAATTTCTTATTTTTCATACAATTAAACGATCTCTTTGAATTGAAGAAATACATGATTGGACGTATTCAGTACGACCATTTCTTTGAATCAAAGAAATTTTTTTTGATTCAAAAACTTTTTTTTTCAGTGTATGTGGTCCGTATGCGGGAACTTTGGGACACCATAGGTATATTTTAAGACATTAAATTTTTTATTTAGTTTCATTTTCAAAGGTTTTAATTTTAATTTCTTAAATTTTTTTTCCCAATTTTACAATGTTTTTTAATCAATAAAATGCAGAAAATAGTAAATTCATTACATTTTTTGAAAAATTCCATTTTTTAACCTTAAAAACACTTTTCTCAAATACGGTTGGGGGAATTTGGCTCAAAAAATTTTTGCACACTATTTCTGAGCCCCTTAATCGAATTCAATAAAAAATTGGATTACATTCAAAGTTGGTTCAAGCACACTTTGTATAGCTTTACCTCCCAATAATTCCTCCAGAGAGTCTCTCAAAACGTCTTTCATCCCATTCGTATCATATACCATTTCACCCTTGCTATTCCTAAGGGATCGTATTTAAATTACGTAACAGCTCAAGGGGAGGGGTCAAGAGATTTTGTTACAATTTGTTAGGTTAGGGAGGGGGGATCCTTCATTCATGTACATAATTTTTGGAAATTCGCAAATGTAAACAAATAACTCGTAGAGAAAAGTCAAGGATTTGAAAAAAAATCTTGCAAAAGTCAGGGAATTTCTATAACTTTAAATAATTGTCAAGATGAATAAATTTATTTTTATTTTTATTTGAAATTGGTTTATTCCGTTTATAAAAGGTTCTAGGTTGAAAATATTACAAGTTTAAGATTGTGGTCTTTAAATATTAATGGTCAGACAAAATGAAAAAAATTGGTCTGAGCAAAATTAGGGAATTTTTCAAATGATAGTTTTGTGGTAACCGTGATATAATATTCTTTTCAGTAATTTATTTGACTTGTATTTCTATTTTTATTTCTTTTTTTTTTGTCGTTGCTTTCTTTCGAATATTATCTTTTTAGTTATAAACTTTATTATTTGTTTGAAAATTCAAAAATTTGGTTGAAAAGTCATCCTTTATGGTTGAAAATTCAACTATTCTCGTAGAAAATTTACTTTTTGTTTAAAATTCATATTTTTGTGTTGAAAGGTCAACTGAAAACCATTTTGGATGAAAATTCAACTATTTTTTTTTTGAAAATTTCTCTTTTTAATTTAAAAATTCATCTATTTTAGTAGGAATTTTATCTTTCTTGTATACAAATGTATCTATTTGCTTGAAAATTCAACAAATTTCCTGAAAAATCATTCTTTTTGGTTACAAATTCGAATTGTTTTTTGAAAAATTGTCTTTTTGATTTAAAAGTTAAGCTGTTTTAGTAAAAATTTCATCTTTCTTGGATAAAAATGCAACTGTTTGGTTAAAAATTAATCTTCTTTGTTTGATGATTGAACTATTTTGTTTGAAAATTTTGGTTAAACCATTTTGTTAAGAAATCATTTTTTTGGTGAGAATTCATATTTATAGTTCATAATTCATTTCTTTTGTTAAAAGTTTAACTATTTTGTTGAAAATTAATTTCTTTAACTGAAAATTTAACTGCGTCGTAAAGTTAAACTACTTTGTTGAAAAGTTATTTTTTTTGAATGAAGGTTTATCTCTTTGGTTGAAAGTTTAACTACTTTGTCGAAAATTAATTTTTTTTGCTGAAATTCATATATTGTCGTTGAAAATTTAATTTTTGTACAGAAAATTTGTCTTTAGGCTTCAAGTTTCAACAATTATATGAACTTTTTTCCTTCATGGCTGCAAAATTTTTATTTGTTGAAAATTCGTCTCTTTGGTTTTAAAATTCATTTAAAAAAAATGAAATTTTAAATTTCAAATAAATTTAAAAAAAATTTATTTGTATCTGAAATATTTTTTAATTCCGTTTATAAAAGATCCTATGTTAAAAATATTACAAGATTAAAATGCTGGTATTTGAATAGTAATGGTCAGGGAAAATGAAAAAATGGTTAAAGAAAAATCAGTTCATTTTAAAAATGTAGTTTTTGGCCACCCTGCCTAATTCTATCAGCAATAACTACAAAACAGCAAAATGCAGTCCATTTCTATATCTTTTCCATAATGTGTTTGACAAAGAGAAACATAACTTCAAATTTAATTAACAATGGACATTTTGATATATATGAGAATCAACCGTATCAACGGCCATACCACGCTGGAAACACCAGTTCCCGTTAGATCACTGAAGTTAAGCAGTGTTGGGCGCGGTTAGTACTTGGATGGGTGACCGTCTGATACTACTGCGTTGCTGTTGGCGGTGGTGGGTGTGGTGAGCCCACACTTGTAGTTATTTACTACAAGAAACTATCCACCTAGAAACACTACCCGAATCGGGTAGTGTCACGCTTACCCCTTGAGGCTCGCCGAAAGGGAAATGGCTTAATGGTATATATATAATATAACCGTCAAGCATGAAATCTACCAAACTACATACAATTTTACATACAACTACATTATATTTTTGTTAAATGCACTCACTTAATTGAAATTTCATTATTTAAAAAATTAAATTAAATGATTCATAAAGGAGCAATGAAAACCTTATCCTAACTATATTAGGGCCGAAATTAATTTAAAAGGTATCAATTGCTTAATTTATTGTTTTTGAAAGCTATATACATCTTTCGTAAATATTTATTACATATTTATAAATATTTATATGTATAAGTCTTTACCTGTAAAGCATGTATTATCTTAAATACAACAAATTTCCATTAGTTTCAAATCCCATATCTTATTATTTCTGGAAACCATAAATTATGCATATAATTCGTTACGTAATTTAATTACAGCCCCTTATTACTACTACACTCATACCTCGCTATTTAGACCCCCGATATTTGGCCATCACGCGTCAAATAAATGATCGCTCACAATCAATCATTTTTCACACTTGTACCGCAATATATTATTTTCACACGAAAATTGGCGTGAAGTAAAAAAAAATGTTTACTACAAAATTATGATAGTGTAGAAACGTTCTTTTAGACACGAAGAAAACCACTCTAAACATTTTTAAATCGGAGAATATTTGCTGCTTCTCATGAGGATTGACATTTTTTATTTTATGACTTTTTAATTCATTCAAAATCTGATAAAATTTATTTACGTTAAAAATTTTCATTATGTGCGTATGGATATGACTCAATTCGATATTTTTTCACTTCTCTCATTAAAATTAAAAAAGTATGTTTTCACAATACGAACATCGAAAATGGTTGCTTTCATAGCCTGCGAAGCGTTGCGAAAATGGCGATATGCAGGTGAGCGTTACGACCTAACCCTACCGTACGAACTTCTCAAGTGTTGGCACCACAGCCCCCCCCAAATTTGGGGGGGGTGGTGGGGCCAACACTTGAGATGTTTGTACAGTAGGGCTAGGTCGTAACTCGCAAAAGTATAAAAACTATAGGGTTTGTAATAAGAGGGTTGGAAACTCTAGAGTTCAGGCAACGAAAGCCGCCATTTTCTATGTTCTTTTTGTGAAAAAATAGTATACGCGGCATGGGGCTGAAACGTCACGAACGCCAACTCGCATAATCTACTATTAAAAACCAAAAAAGATTTTCGGTTGTTTGATCAATGCTCACTAAAGAAATAAACTAACAGAACTTTCAATTTTTTTTGTACAAATTTTGCAAACTTCCATAATTGGGATTTTTATATTGAATATTATCTCATATATGGAATGCCCTTGGTAAAACCAAGAGAAGTACTAAAAAAAAATAAAAAATTGCATGTATTCTATACGCACTGCTTGGATTATTGTTCGGCATAGCAGGATCCATTCTTATTGTTAAACTATTTCGTTCGAGTGATGAAACTTTTGGAAAACTAGTTTTAATGAATGAAAAAGGAATTCGACACAAATTTTTTGGTTTAGTACTAACAATAGTATAACATAACAACAGTTTACAGATTATTAATGAAAAATTCTTCATAAATTAAGTGAATTGAAATAGAATTGTTAAGTTCGGAAACACTTTCAAATAAAAGAAACTATCTAAAGATTTTGGAAATTCAAAATGACGTATTAAAAATTTAATAAACTAGCTGTGAATTCGCTCTCGGGTGTTTCCACTTTGTTTGTATTTACAATTTTATGGTGCTCCTATGAGGCACTCTTTGCTTCTTCATTATAATTAATTAGCAAATATGTTTGCTTCCTCATAGAGGAAATTAAAATAACAAAATATGAATAGGTCAATCGAAACCTCTAGAATCAAGGAGTCTTTTCTATTCTTGTACGAACTTTGAATTATGATTTTTCAAATTATATAAATGTCCATATCTTCCGTAATCTTCAAGACAATGTATCAATATTATATGTCAATCGATTTTTCTCGAATCAAGGAATCTTTTCCGTTCTTGCATAAATTTTGAATCATATTAATGACAAAATTTTTACTATAAAAACCTGATTTTTGAAATATTATATATGTCCATAACTTCGCTACTCTTCAATAAAATGTATTCATATCATAGGTCAATCAATCCTTCTCGAATCGACGAATCTTTTCTATTCTTGCATCAACTTTAAATTATGTGAGAGAGAACATTTTCACTATAAAAATTGATTTTTCAAATAATATAATTGAATATAACTATCTTACTCTTTAATAAAATGTATCAATATTACAGGTCAATCGATTCGTGATATTTTGCCTTGAGATCTCAAGGCAAAATATCCTTTATATTATTGCATCAACTTCAAATTATGTAAATGGAAAAAGTTTTAGTATAAAAAAACGAATTTTAAAATAATATAAACACTGTTAAAAATAGTATTAAATTTAAAATACCAATGTATATTAAAATTAATATCTCAAGCATATGAAATCCCTATTTAGGTACGTGTTTATTAAATTTCATATACAATCATGATAATCGCTCAGATAATTCCATTTTACACAAAATCAAAATAAGATTAGCAGTAATTTTCGATTCCTAATAATAAAACATGATACCTTCTTGCAATTATTCGAAAATAAAATTGGATTTTAAGTCGAGAAGTTCAATTATGTAAAGAAATGACAGGCCTATAACCTACACTCGACTATACTCACATTAAATTTCTACCATTCAGGGCAATTCTTGAAAAGAGTTCCACTTGTACGTTGCACTTTAATCATAAAAAGCAATTCAATCGACGAATTTTAGATTATTACTTCAATTGCGAATATTTGATAAGATTTAAAGAAATAAAAGCACTTTGAGTTTTCAAGCACGCTGCTATACCGACATGTATATTAAATTTAATATAAAGTGTACAGCTATTCATATTTTAATGTATATTAAATTTCAATTCCCGTGTATGCAAATGACTTCATATACATTTGTATTAAATTTAATACATATTTTTCTAACAGTGAAGTGTTGAAAAATGTAATGAATATTTTTAGAAATCCTTTTGTCAGTTCCTTTAAGTTGTCAGTCTTCAAGTTATCATCTTCACAAAAAAGTGTGACATCCACACATCCACACACACACACACACACATCCAATAGACACGCCCAATACACACACATACACACATACATCCGGACAATTGCTTAGAATATTAAGTTAGAGATTTTCAAATTGAGGAAAGTTTAATTAAATTCATTTAAAAAATTTCGAAATCGACACCATTACAAAGTTTCCTATATGAGGAAGCAAAACGAAAGTGACGCCAAGGTAATGCGTTTCTTTTTTTAGTAACGGCAACAGTAACGCGTTACTGTAGAAAGAAGAAAACTGTAATGCATAACAAATTTTAAGGAAGTAATGGCAACGTATCAAAACTGGAAATTCAAAAATTGAAAAAGGACTTAAATTCTAAAAGGTTTGATAAAGAATGAACCCCATGAGGTAATTTTTAATTTAAAAAATGAAACACTGCAATTTTAATAACGCTTGGAATGTATTGAAAAATGATCATGCTGTAATTATTTTTAAAATACAATTTTTCGCTCGTATAATTTGCGTTTATATCAAATCTTCACAGGATATAAATGTGATAGTTTCCTGTATTCTTGCACCTTGAATATCAAATTTTGAAAAAAAAAAAACTAATGTAATGAATTTATAACCAGAATCTTTTAAAATAATGACGCAACCGAATGCGGCGAAATAAATTGGAATGCCCCATTAACTTGAGTCTTTAATTTTAGATTTGAAAGAGAATAATAGTAAATATTTTTTCTCATTCTGCTTTGGCACGCACTAGTGTCAGTTATCGATGCTACATCCGATGGATGAGAGATCGGAAGAAATACAATACGTGATTGTTTTCTTTAATGCTGGGTTTGCGATAGTTTTAATCGCGTCAGTAGTCAGGGAGAAACGTGGGGAATTGAAAAAGCTAATTTCGCATTTCCAATATCCAAAAGAAACTTAATTTGTTAAACTACTATATATGAAATAAAACCTAAAATAATGAACTTGTATCAAAATTCAACTTTTATAGGATTAATAACGTTTCACAAACAACAAAGTTGAGAAACATATATGCTCGCTGTGGATAAATAAGGCTTGTTATTGTTTGTTTGTCATTGTTTGCTTGGTTCGTTATTGTTTGTTTCGTATTATATTCTTCGTGAGGTTTGATGAAGTCCTGGCTTCGCATTCCATTTTTTGTGTAAAATTTATGTTTTTTGATAGAAATATAATCTTCTTGGTTGAAAATTCATCTTTTTGGTTGAAAATTTTACTATTTAATTGAAAATTTATTTTAGTTTGTTGAAAATTAATATTTTACGGAAAATTTACCTACCCTATTTTAAGTTGAAAATGAATCTGTTTCAGATGAAAATTTAGCTATTTTGTTGAAAATTCGTCTTTTTGGTAGGAAAGTAATCTCATCAGTTGGAACTTGATCTTTTTGGTTCCAAATTTATTTCTTTGGTTGAAAATTTAACTATTTTGTTGAAAAATCATTATTTTTGATAGAAATGTAATCTTCATGGTTCAAAATTAATTTTTTTGGTTGAAAATTCATCTTATATGGTTGAAAATTAATTATTTTACTGGAAATACTATTCTATTTATGGTTCAAAAATTATTTTTCTAACATTTCAACTATTCTATGTTTAGCTGAAAATGCATGTAATTTGTTGAAAATTTGTCTTCTTTTCTTATGGGAAATATGTGTTAAACTTAATGGCGTTAGAAAAATATATGTTCAAAAGTAAAATTAAATTGGATAAACACAATAGTTGAGAAACGAAAGAAGCTATTGGTAAATAACTTAACTATAAAGAAATTTATTATTTATTTTTTATTTTCAATACCGTTCCATTTATATTTAAAAAAAATTTTTACATCAAGGAAAACAATATTTTTCATGATACGTTGTAAAATGATTGAATCAAAATGTATACAAATTCATAGCCTTATTTTTATATAAAATAAGATTAAGAATTTATCAAAAACAAAAAATTCAACAACCAGTTACAGAATTTTTCGTGAGAATAGCTTTCGAAATTTTGATTTGTAAATCAGTACTTCAAAGCAAAATAGTATTAAAGTGTGTGGGTCACTTCCCAAAATATTCTGAATAAAAGATTCTGATAGAAATTGATGGAACATCCTGCCTTTCACCAAAGGTATATGGTTTCATCCTCCCACATGTTTATTTCAGCAGTGAGTGTATCGAGACACCTGTATAGTGTTTTCCTCTACAGAATTTTTCTCTTAGCACTGCTCGTGTAGGAGAGAAAAACAACCCCGTGTGGAAAAGAAAATCCGAAAAGTCTGAGATAATAAAGAGGGGAAAAAACAAATATACATCTTCCACTGTTTCTGCTATTCTTACACTCAGAAAAATGTTCGTTTGAATCAAAGTCTTTCTTTCATACAAGGCGAAACAAATATTTGATTGATTCAAACACACTAGTTTTTAAATGAAACAAATTTTATTTGAATCAAACAAATTCTATGTTTGATATAGGGTAAAAAAAGGTTTGCTTGTTTCAAACAAACGTTTTTCTGAGTGTATATAAACACATTAAAAGTCTTCCTACAAGATATTATTATTTTATTTTAATCGTTTTTAAGAAAGTTTCCTTAAGGCAGGTTTCTATTGCGCTTATCATTTCAGAAAATAATAGGATATTAATAAATTGTTATTTAGGAATGAAGGATCTGTTGGTTGAAACTCACTCGATGACAGCCACCAGCTACAGATTCTTGATCACATTACTCGTTTTAAAAGTTTATAACTTTTACATTGCACCGACTGCTATACAAATTAACCAGTGAACATTATTTCCAATTCTGGACATTTGCACATTTCTAAAAACTAATTAAAAACTAAATCTAATGTATATACATTTTTTTGATTCATTTAGTACACCGGTTTGATTTTTTTTAATAGCGGGACGCGAATAATCACGTGGCCAAGAGAGAATCAGTGGAACAGTATTATGTTTCGTCGGCCTTCCAGACGCGACTGGCGCTTTAGTTCAGATATCCCTTGAATAAAAAATTCGGCAGTGTTGCGCATGCTTCACAGTAAATATTCGTAGTATAGGGACTCTTTCTAATTAAAGTGGAAAAGATTAAGAACCTTAAATCACTTCGACACATAAGGGTCCAAGTATCAATGTTTATCTACTTTTAATGTTAATTAATGAATTGATGATGGATTTAGACTAGAATATACAATTAGACTGGATATTTCCTGCTGATTTCATCTTACAATTAGAATAACGTATTGTAAAACATTTATTTTTAACTAATATTTTACAGTGTTCTAGAATATACGATTCTAAGATTTTCTGGACATTTTTCTGGAATATTCTAGAATTATATAGAATATTTCGGAATGTTCTATAGATTATTCTAAAACTCTGTAATATTCTATAAATGTCTTGATTTTTACTAAATTGCCTCAAATATTTTAGATTATTCTGTAATTCTGTAATATTCTGACATTTTCTTGATTATTCTGAATAGGGTAGAGTGGGGCAGGACCGACCGGCGCACAGTGGGAAGAAATTACTTTTTTGGTTCAAAATAACCTACAGCCTACAGATATTGAACAATTGGGACGTGAAACATTTTATGTAACAAGAGTATGGTTTCCTCGTTTTCTGGGCGTGGTTTGGGGCAGCAAAGTACGTCTTTGTCAAATTTTTATAAACAAATTTTTTGTGGAAAATTTGTTATATTCGGGCATATGTCAACGGAGAATTTTTTTTCATTATCAGTCCCTTAAATTAGGAACTTCATAATAATTTCAGCAACATTCATAATTAGTTCATAAATTTGATGTTTTTTTACATGAATTTAATTTCAAAAATGCATTATTCGGGCATTTGCCGACGGAAAAACTCGTTTTTTCAATGTCAATCCTTTTAATTGGGAACTTCACCATAATTTCAGCAAAATTCATAGTTGGTTGAATAATTTTATGTCTTCTTTCAACTTTATGTCTTCAATTGAAAGTACTGGAGTTGAATAAAAAAAACGAATGGTGCATATTTTGACTAAATTTGTTTAAAAAAAAAAAAAAAAATTAATCAACAAATTATGAATGTTGCTGAAATTATCATGAAGTTCCCAATTAAAAGGAATGATGACAACGAAAAAAAAAAGAATTTTTCCGCCGAAAAATGACCGAAAAATTCATTTGTTTATTATATTTGTTTAAAGAAGACAAACAATTTATCAACTAAGTATGAGTGATAGTGAAATTATCATTGGATTTTCATCCGAAAGGACTGACGTTTAAAAAAAAGAGATAATTTTTCTGTTGACAAATGCCCGAATAATGCATTTTTAATTAATTTTGTTTAAAAAATCACGATATTTATGAACTGATTATGAATGTTGCTGAAATTATCATGAAGTTCCCAATTAAAAGGACTGAAATCGAAAAAAACTAATTTTCCTTCGACAGATGCCCAAATAATGCATTTGTTTATTAAATTGGTTCAAAAAAACATAAAATTAATCATCTAGTAATGAATGTTATTACAATTATGATAAAGTTCCCAATTAAAAGGACTAAACTTGAAAAAAAACTAATTTTTCCGCCAAAAAATGCCCGAATAGTGCATTTGTTCATTATATTTGTTTATAATATTAACAATAATAATCTGAAAAGAAATATCCTTCATTATAATATTATTTCCATCCAAATTTCTTGCAATATAAGAACAAAACGTAAAATCATGAAAATTATAGAAAACGCACTATCAACAAATAATTCGTTTAAAGAAAATGTGTTGTTTATTGTATCATGATGGAATATCTTTAAGTAATGTAAAATGAGACGCACGCGATTAAAACAATTTTTATATTATTCACGAGCATTGGGAACGTAAAATAGAAAAAAATTGCCATTTTTTTCGTCATATTTGTTTATTTCCAAAAAATTGAAAAACTAACTCAAAAATTAGTGGCACAATAGGCTTTATAGCTTGAGCGCCAGGGGAGCTCTTCATAGGCTTCCCGCCCGTCTTAAAACTAACTCAAAAATTAAGCTTGACAACTTTCTTTGAAATTTTATCAGTTTTTTTTCAAATTTTTTGTGTCCAAATCAGTTAATATTTGTGGGCTGTATGCTATTTTGAACTGAAAAATGTCATTTTTTTCCCACTGCGGCGGGGCACCCGAGTAAAAATTTTTCGACTTGGTTTCGACTTAAAAATCCCCCAATCAAGACATGCTGAATTCGAAAAGTTCGGCTTCAGCATGTGTCATTTTTGAGACGGAGCCAGACTTCAATTTATGTCTTGGAGACAAGTTTGGATGTCTTGAAGAAATATATTTATATCTTGAGTAGAACTTTTATGACTCCAAGACGAGCGGTTTATAACTTCGAGTACATACCTGCCTTGACAAAAAGGTTCATTCTGACTGTCATAAAAGCTAATCTTTGTTAATGATTAAGCAATGTTGTATATTTTTATACAAATTGAAATTGAAATTGAAAACATTGTAAAGAATATTCAAAGATGATGTCACTTTTCAAATAACTTAAAATACCATTTTTAAAGAGTTACAACTGATGGCTCTATTAACAAGTTTTTTGACTCACAAGAGTTAAGTCTCCGAAATTTGAAATATTCAAAAAGAGAAGATTTTTTTCTTTTTAATATTGCTAATTCGAAATATAATTGTATTTAGGTTTAAAAACCTGTTGAAAAAAGTACGCAGTTGTACCGAAACGTACGTAAAGGATGGAGAAAGGAGTTTTTAAATTAATAAATTCTGAGTTGAAAAATGTTTTAGGCTCAATTTTTATTCAATTTTATGTCGACCGAAAGACATAAGAAATTGACAATTTAAAAATCTGTGAATGTCGTCTCCACATATAGCTTAGTAGAATATCAATGAATAAGAAGTCATACCACAGATTTCACAGTTTTGAATTTCAAAAAATTATTTTTTTTAAATTTGATTCGCTAGGCATCAAAAAGTGACTCTAATGATGAAAACAAGATTTTTTATATTATTAGTATAGTAGTGAAATTAAATACTAAAATTGATGATTCTTGAAATTTCAGAATAAAATTTTGCAAAAGAAAATATTGAAGAAAAATAAAATAAATTCAATCATCGCATTGGACAGTATCATGTTTATATTATATTAAAGTATAAAATTATGCTTTCCTATTATTCTTTCTTATGTTATTGTTAATGTCGTCCCGCCCCCTTCTATTTGTAGATATGATTGTTAGAAAGGTAACAATGTCGAATACGCTGATTGGTTTTATTTTATTTTGATTAAAATGTACCTGAATTACTAAAGGTTCAAATGAACGAAATATTTTGTCTCAATTCTATTTTATCTACAAATATTATCACAACTACAAATTTAAACAATGAATTATAAATTTCTTTCGTAATCTATAATTTGCAATATAAATAAATAAGTATTGCATCACTCTTTCTAGTTTATAAAGTTATCAGTAAAATTTTTTGTTCATTTGAACGTCCAGAACTTCAAGCACATTTCATCAAATATTTTCAATTGCAAAATTTTGTTCTTTAAAGAATCATCAATTTTATAATTAAATTTCCCCCTATATTAAGAATGCAAAAAATCTTGTTTTCTATATTAGAGTGAATTTTGTCTGCCTAGTGCTTTCGATTTATAACCATTTGTACGTTTTTACCATTACTATTATAATTTTTTATTACTATGTATGCGAATTTCAAAATTCCATAATTAATTTCAATATTTCACAAAGTTTCTTTTATTCCTTTTTTTTCTGCCTCGAATTTGTTTTGTCAATGTCTGCGTCATTTGCGAGGCTCTCTACAAAATTCATATTATTATATTCTGTTTATTTTTTTCATCATTTTTAATACTTTATGAAAATAAATTGTTTGAAAGCATTAATTGAATATTTGCAGTATTCAACAAAACTGAAAACTTTGAACTGAACTTCTGAAAAAAGGGCAGAGTTGTTTCCACACACGCCTACCCTTTTTCCAGTATGGCCCCTTCAACAAAAATGCTGCCCCCTAGAATTTTTCTTTTTGCTATCCATCGGGACGAAAGGGGGCTGCTGGATAATGGATATGGAATATGGTTGTACTTTCTTTCTTCACACAATGAAAAGAAAGATTTCTGAAAGTGGGATATGGTTCTATTTTCACTTTTCACTTAATGAAAAGAAAGGCTACTGGATAAGGGGCAAAGGTTTCTTCCTAGTAAAAGCCCGTATTATTTTAATAATTTTGAGCAATTTTATTAAATTTCAATAAACTGGTTATTTGAGGAATGCTCAATGTATTAAATTAATTGGTTTAATCGTTAATTACAGTGCAGGAAAATTATTGAGGTCCGTGAAGCTGGAATTACCACACTGTCCTATTGACATGGGCACTAAACAAGAATTTAGTACTAATTTATTCCACAAAATCAATTTTGTGTTCTGTATTTTTTCCAGCAATGTATCATAGCGTAATTTTTTGGTTGAGGATTCTACAATTTTTCTGAAAATTCGTCCTTTTTGGTTGAATTCAACTGTTTTTGGTTTAAAATGAAAATTTTTTTGAATTGAAATATCAACTATTGCATTTTTTTGTGAATTCATCTTTTTTGGCTGCAGATTCCACTATTTAGGTTAAGAATCAATCTTTATAGTAGAAAATTTTAATATTAGTTGAAAAATCCGTTGAAAAATCAAATGGTTGAAAATTTATGTGTTTTGTTAAGAATTAATTTTTTAAATGAAAATTTTACTATTCCATTTTTTGTCGGAAATTTGTCTTTTTTATACAAATTTAATCTAATTGGTAAAAAATTCATCTGATTGGTTGCAAATTTAACTATATTCTTAGAAATTTATTTTATTTGGTTGAAAATTAATTTTTCTACTGGAAATTTAACTATTGTATTTTAAGTTGAAAATGCATATGTTTTAGGCGAAAATTCAACTATTTTCTTGAAAATTCGTTTTTTTTTTTGGTAGAAAAGTAATCTTATTAGTTGAAAAATCATATTTTTGATCCAAAATTCATTCCTTTGGTTGGAAATTGATTATGTTGAAAATTTATTTTATGTGGTTGATAATTAATTTTTTTACTGAAAAAACTATTGTGTTTTGGGTTCAAAATTTATTTTTCTAACATTTTAAATATTGTATTTTTGGTTGAAAAATTATTCATCTAATATTTTAACTATTATATTTTTGGTTGCAAATTTATTTATCTAAGATTTAAAATATTCTATTTTTGGTTGAAAATATAAATATTTTTCTAACATTTAAACTATTATCTTTTTGGTTGAAAATTGTTCTTTTTCAACATTTTAAATATTCTGTTGTTGGTTGAAATTTTTTTAGTTGAAAATTTATGTATTTTGTTTAAAATTCATTTTTTTGGTTAAGAATGCAACTATTTTTGTTAACCCTTATGTGCACAACCAGCATTATCTACGTTGTTAGAGATCCAGGATACCTGGGTATCAAATTCCCTTTCTTCAAATTTTTCAATAATTATGAAATTGAAATCGTTTCCTTGTCGTTCATTCCAATGAATAAATATCAAAAAGTGAGTGCGAAAGGCACAAAACACTTTAAAATACACAAAACACCAAAACCTATTCCTGTTACGCTGCAACTCGACGCACAGTATTGCACGTCGGGTCGCCGCACACAGAATGTAATGGATAATTAATTCTTTGATAATTATATTATATTTATATTATATTTATATTTATTTATTTTTATATTTTATTTTATTTATATTTATATTTATTTATTTATTTATATTATATTTATATTATATTATAATTATATTATAATGGATAATTAATTCTTTAAAATAATTTAATTATTTGAATTATTATTAATTCTGTTATTTTTTAACGCATTTGACGTGCAGGAATCAAATAACTTGATAAGAAATTATTATCCACTCAAAGTGGTTTTTTTTATTGTGGATACCCGGGTATCCTGGGTATGTCCGCGACGATTGTATACTTTAAAGTCGATTATTTTCGCAAAAAAAATTACCAAATAAATGCTGAATACACCATTTGCTTGAAATTAAGCTAGATAACAACGATTTGGTGGCCCCAAGCCAAATTAAAATTTTTCTCCACTCACACAAAGGTGAAAGATTAATTTTTGTTTGCTTGAAGATTCATCATTTTAGTTGAAATTTCATTTCTTTGGTTGAAAATTGTACCATTTTGTTTTAAATTCTTTTTTTTAGTTAAAAATTTTTGTTTTAATTGAAACTGTTACTATACCATTTTTTCTTGAAAATTTATCCTTTTAGTTTGAAATTAATGTTTTTGGGTTAAATATTTAACTTTTTTGTTGAAAATTAAAATTTGTGGGTTGAAAACTGAACCCGTGCAGAAATTTCGATAGGGCTCTAGTGGGGCTCCGACGAGTTTTCCCTATCTCTAATCGGGCTCTAGCGAGGAAAACTAGCCGGGCCCCCATCTAGAACGTAACGCTATGGCCATAGGGGCCCTACTAGATTTTCTAGTAGGGTTCTAGTGGGGGTAGCCCGCCTACAACCCCATTTAGGAGAAGGGCCCCTACGGGGCACCTACAAGGCCCCTGTGTTTGATTTAAATTATTGGGGTAAATAATATTCTGCATTATAATTTAATTTTCCAGTATTTTATTATTGAATTGATATTATTAATAATGTATTACTATATAAATTATAGAAAAACTTGTAAACATAAATAAATCAAGACACGCGTAAAAAAAAG